>NMRA01000787.1:0-26280 GCA_002633005.1 Phoronis australis
GCGAAGTGGGCAAAAAAGTCCGTTCCAGAGAAACAAAAAGTCCGTGAAAGCGAGACAAAAGTCCACTAAAAAGGCGCAAACGCACAATTCACAGCTCTGAACGTGGTACCTCCCACTTTTTTGTTAGTAAAAGGTCCACATTGTCAGGAATTCGAGTCCCCCATATTGAAGGCTGGGTGCGCGCATGTAACCGTTTTTCAACAACGGATATTGAAACAACGATCATAGAGACACTATACCAGGGACCTCCAGACGTCGCCCTTTCAAAAAAAGTTCAAATGTGTGATCCTAATAAAACGGAATTTCCAAACTGCATCATAATAAACTAATCTTGAACGTAGAGCCAGCGCAGATGAATATTTACTACCTAAGCTGCTCGTCTAAAGCCAGCGCCCAACCTAGTTCATGGAATTCGTATTTTCATACTGGTAGATCTCAGCTACTTGAGGCAGCTCTCATACACTGGCTATTCGTCAGTGATCTGGCCCCATAATGTTTACCCTCTTACGGGCCTGCCTTTTGGGACAGGACAACTCATGATTTCGGAAAACTCCTGAGCACCCTTTGCACGGAATCATGCCGTGAAGACCAACGTACCGTTTAGCTTACGGTACATATACCTACTCGTGCACCACCTTTAGCAAGTGCAATCATCAGAGGCCGACAGGAAAGGGGGGGGGGCGGCGAACGCGCTCCCATTCATGAAATTGGCGGCATAATGCGATGATTTGAAGGCGTGAGTGGGTGAAACCATAGCACCGAACAGTTGAAGAGATCTTTCTTGGCAAACGATAACGGAGTCATCTACTTTCGTTTTTGATCTTATGTCATTTGACGCCCAGATCTGGGAAGGGGGCCACACATAGAGTCCGTGATTGCCCCTTTCCTCCTTGTTCTCATGCAGGCCTAAATCCATTTTTCTTTATGGCCACTTACTATGGGAGGCTCCAAAGATCGGAATCAACCGCTTTGCTTTTCCTTGCCGTTTTTTGTGAAATCGAACAACCGACCATTTACGTTAAGGGTTATCAATCACACGACCAAATGTCAAAAAATGAAAAATTGTGTTTACTGGTGAACTTGTGAAACGTAAACAATTGCTGTTTTGTTTCTGTGTTCTCAAAAATTAAAACACTCCACGACACTGTTGCCTTGCGCACGTGCAGCATCGTATGAGAAAGCGACACTCAGGATCAGAAGGTCACAATGAAATGTTTATATGCTTGTAGTTCAGAACAAACACATAAAAACCTCAATCGCCGTTCGAGCAGCATATCATTTCTTTTTAGCTTGTTCTGGAATCTTAAAATTGTAACGTAATAGTTGTTTGTGAATAAATGGAGCGAAATTAGCAGTTAAATGGAACGCAGTCGATGGCATTTGTGAACCTATGATGGAATCAACTTTTTAAGTAGTTTACCGTGTTTTTTAATGATATAGCCTTTCAAAAGCACAGAAGTCGCAATAACATAGAACTCGGGAACTATAATAGGAAACCAATCACGTTGCAGAACCTGGCAATCATTCATTCGTTCATTGATTACATTAATTGCATAATAAAGTACGCTTCCCATACCAAGCTGGTTATAGCAAAGTGTTAGAGTTCACACCATGCACTTTCTCAGTTTTTGAGGTTTCAGTTAGCTAATACAAAATGATTACCATAAAGTATAACTAAATAAACACTTCAGATGGCAAATAGTCAAGATTTTTTTCACGGCGCGAACCAGCTCCTTTCTGTAATGTTTATTGCACGTTTTATATTTTGTGTAACCTTCTGTTTCTTCAACGTCATTCAGCTTCCACTTTCTTTGAAAAAATGAAGTAATTTTCTTCATTGTACAGTGGAGCAGACGGAATCGAAGTAGTAGTACCATGGATTGTAATTCAACACTACGCAGCGCGACTGCCGGTCGCCTGGGATATCACGCGCATATCGACCGGGAGCGGCATTACTTATAGTTGNACACGCACACGCAATGAGCTTATACTCCACACACTGTCAAATCTTGTTTCGACCATATAATGTTAATTAACGGGGTTAAGTCGTAAACTCAATTTTCCTTAAGCTTTTGCTCTTTTATTTTTTGCTGCCTCCAGGAGTCCCCCTAAGTCCGCTTATGTTGGATGCTACAAACTATATGTCAACGAAACTACGATTGCCAATGAGAGGTCACAAAATTATTCTTAAACCATGCTAAAGTTGCCTGTAAGTGTGATAACATGTCACGACCTAGGATAAAACCCTTAGCAATGGCGATTTTCGGTGTGTCTTCGTGGTTTCATGGGTCCCCGTAGTGAACGCAGGCATATCTGGAATTAATAAATGATTCGCCCTCGTTTAAATCGGGTTACATATCACGTATCCCGACATAATAACCCACAGTTATCACAAATTTATCATATCTATCGCGTTTAATATTTTTTAAGACCCGAAATTGCACGAATCTTTTGCTAGTTGTAGCCTACTACCGGACAGGCAGTAGGTTGAGCAGACGACCAGAGCAAGACATTGTGTTAAAGAGGCCTGGAACGTGATAAACAGACTTAAATTGCAATATTGAAAGTGTTCCTCTGCCACTTAAATAGAATTCAACCCGCTCACCAGGTTTTTTTAGGGTTTGTTCGAAAAGATTTTTAATTTCTGTTGATATCAAAGCATTTTATTATAGTTTCAAATTCCAAAAAAACGACCTGTCAACTACTCGCCACTTCGTCGTTTTCCATCCCACAAGGCAGAGCACGTCTCCTTATTTGGTATGGCAAGACATTGGCGTAACACATTTCCTTTATATGCAGAATGTGACCTTTGACTTCAAGCGACTTCAAGCAACAGGGCTGGGTTGCATAAAACTTAAAAATTATCCGCTGGATAAGTTGGATTGTTGCATGTCGACAGGTGCATTGTTCAACAATAACAACGTGACGCGTGACAATGCATCGTCATTGTTGCTATACGGCGTATAACTTTTATGCAACTGGGCCCAGGTGAATTACTCTATACTAGACGTTGCGAGATGGCACTTTCGTCATTGAATTAATAAAACAATATCATAATACAAAGCCTGTAATAACTATTAACGATTTTATTTGCTGATACAACACGGTTAGGACCCGTGGGAGTTGCTTTCTAAGTTTGGCGTAGAACCATAGCCACGAATCATTCAAGACTAGTTGGCCAAATTAGGTCACTGTATGGTTTAAGTGAAGTGTGTTCGCACACTTAAAACACTGTTTTCACCTTAATTTTCATCAAGTTTGTTGCAATAAACGTTTAGATGGCATTTGACAGATATATTTGTGCTATAAATTTTAGTTCAATTGTCATTATCAATTATTCAGTGACACTAACACCAGAACAGAATTTGATACTATATAAGATGAGTTTAAACTACTCTTTGAGCCATCCAGGATTACACGGCGGTAGAACTTTCTTTTGTCCCGGAGTTAAGAAAGTGTGTGACACATTTTTGGAAATCAGATACATTGTCGTGTCTCTTATTGATGTCGGGCCGGCAAAGAATTTCAAATACCGCATCCACGGGTATTTGTTGTGTTTATAAAACCTCACGTCGGAGTAGCAGTCCACAGCACAGTAGTATTACTTCATTGGCATTAGAAGGACGAATAGAGTACTGCAACCGAGAAAAACTCAATTCGTAAAGAATCCGTCGATGCCAACTGATCCTACGGCAAGAAAACGAGGTAGCAAATGTGCCTGACGGATGTTTACGGCATTGTGGGTAAATACAGCTGTGTAATCCGGGACGGCCCTATTCGTTTGGATTTAGCACGCCAAGTACCGTAATTCTTACGCCATTGCCAGGATTATTTTCTCAAGAGACGACTAACGGTTATCTGTTCTAGAAAAAATACGGAAAAGTAGTTTTGACGCATTCCTCTGTGTGATAACACAGTTATTTCAAAGCCGTATCATCACCAGTATTTGTGATAATATAATTTTCCCATTGGTTTCACCATAGACTATAGTACATAATCTATGGTTTCACCCATAAACGTTCCCGTGGGTCACGTGCAAGCGCGTTCGCTGCGGGACGCGCAACTGAGGTGAATTATAGCGCTCAAAGATCGGTGTCGTTTAATGTCGTGTACACTGGGCCTACCAAGCGTTCTTCGTTTCCCGCCTTGCAGGACTATTCAAGTACCGGGAAGTTCCGTAGATAAGCCCATGGCTGTGTATTCGAAAAATAAAAAAATTCAGGCGTTTTAGCAACACCAAATAAACTCCCAGGCGTTTATTCGGAAAAGGGGGAGTGTAAACGATAAGTCATAGTTTTGCTTGACTTGACACTCTTTGACTGTTTAATTTTTTTGTTAATAAATGCATAGTTCGCCAACACCTTGTTCGTTTTTATAAATGATAAATGCTCCACAAAACTTAATTTGTGATAAAAAAGTTGACGCTGAGTGGGCTTTTAAGAGGAAAATTTCCAAATGAACGTCCCACTGTCTGCCGGACACTTGGCACCACAAGTTGTATGCCCATGGGCGTTTCATCGGGTGGGCTTATCCACGGAAAACCCCGTATCTACTCTCTGTTCCAAGCCTACGTAAGTCCAACATCGATGAGTTACGGTAGGCTTTCATTAGTCACCGCCGAAAACAGCCTGAGAGCTAAAGGGCACGTGATCCGGACCCAAATATTCAGGCCAGCGTCGACGACGTGAAACTGACGCAGAAGAGAGAAAATTTAAAAGGATACTAAATCTTGTTTTGATGATTTCAATTAATCAAAGCCTCGTTCTGCCACCATGCAGCTAATAAATCACACGAGCGTCCCACGTGGGTGATAAAACCGAATTCAGGTACCTCATTCTCTGTGATTTACAAATTGGATATCATTGTCCTGGGTGGGTGGTCTTCCCTACAGTTTTTGTGTACTCACCTAAAGTGTAGGTCATGCTCAATTGCCTCTAAAGCAGATTTCGTGAAGTTTACAAATTTTGCTCAAACCTTTCGAGCGTTTTCTACAGTGGAGGGTTACTGATACATATAGATTATTTCACGTTCTCAGTCCGCGTTATCCCCTGTTATCTAGAGCCCGAGTGGATTTTGGAGAGTTATCGCCCGAGGGCGTTATAATGCTCAAGTCAAAGGATCCCGACGACACGATACCCGCATTCAAATTGGAGATGGGCAAGGGTGAATTAGAAGTGAGAGAACACGAGAGAAAATTTTCACTGAATTAAAATATCGTTTTTACGGAAATTATACGTCTTATTTTTCATAGCGTATAAATGTCGGTGCAATGGACTTTGCTGAACATGCGATTGTTGCGCATTGTATTTCACGTTCGATGGACGTCAGCAGTTAAGTGGTGTATTGGCAAAGTCGGCGACTCCAAACTCTGGAGGCCCGGGTTTGAATCCGGCCTCGGTTTCCCGCCAAAATATTATCTCACTAGTCAGATAACTGTTATTACACGTATGTATCGGCCATTCGAGGCTAATACTGTGGTATAAAGAGCATTATTCGGTGCAGCAAAGTTGCTTTCAATATCTGTTAACAGGCCGGCCAAAACCGGGTTTTGTATCCTTTTAAGAGAACATTTGTCATCTCAGAAATAAATTAAATTTGAAAATGGGTGGCCGAAAAAATCACATGTTGATAGGATCCGGCGGGATAGGCTGGTGCTGGTAGAGGCAGTGGTGTTCTTGATCTTCTTCTGGAGACGAGACACTGGCTGGATGGCAACAGCGTTATTGACATCTTAGGTGTGAAGCTGGCTTGATGGCAACAGCTTTGGAGTTTGATTCGCATGAAGCCGGCTTATTAGCAACTGAGTTGTCATGCTACTGATTGGTTGTCTTTATATTGCCCCCGGCGTCGGGACAGTTTTTTATTATATTTTTCCGTTGTCTTTATACTGCCCCGACGACCCTTCGGAACAGTTACTAGTGGCGCAGGGCCCGAACCCTCGGCTCCGGTAGAAGGTTGTCACGAAATTTGGTTGTCTTCATTTATAGTGCCCGGCCGTCGCCCCTTCGGAACATCTACCAGTAGCGCAGGACCCGAACCCTTAGTGCTCCGGTGCATGGTTGTCACGACATTTTGGTTGTCTTTATACTGCCACGTCCGCGGGACAGTTTTTACCAGTTGAGCAGGGCCAGGACCCTTAAGTGCTCCTGGAATAGGCTTGTCTCGGAAATGCGGCTTAGTGTGGCTTCGCGGAGTGACTGCAGCCTGTCGGAGACAGCCGGTCTGCGTTCCGTTGAGCTCGTGTAATGTGTCTGTTCGGCAATATCTGGGCTGTCCGTGAGCAATTCTCAGCGCCCAGTTTTGTACTTTCTGTAGTCTTTCGATTGTGGAAGGAGCACAGGTTGAAATGTCGATCGCGTCATATTCGAATAGGGGTCTGATAAACATTTTGTAGATCAATGGTAGGCAGTCGCTCCTAGCGCCCCATCCTGTGCCCTTTATTCGATACATGAGCTTGACTCTGGTTCTTGCAGTCACACAAGCGTGCGACGTGGGTTTGTAACGTCAGTTTGATCAAGGGTTACCCCTAGCAGAGTGGCCTCTGCTTTTGGTGTGAGCCTGACACCAAATCGAAAGACTGAAAGGTTGCAGTTTGCGTTTGCGGTGAAACAGGATAACCTGTGATTTTGCGGCATTGAGTTTGATGCGCCAGATGGAGCACCAATCCTCCAGTTTTGATAGTGCCCGCTGGAGGCGTTGGACAACTGTCTCCTGTTTTTCACTTGTCCAGAACCCGAAATCGTCGGCGAACTGAGATATCTGAACTTTGTCCCTTGGGTGAACTGGTAGGTCGTTGACATAGATCAAAAATAGCAACGGACTTAGGACGGACCCCTGGGGGATGCCGGCCCTCAGATTCACCGGTTGGGAAAAGGGTAATATCGGCGAGGGATGGAACTAACAAATATGTGTCACAGCTTGGCGGTCTTGCTCCTCCAATCAGTTTGCAAGGATCTGATCACGTGCCCACCACGCCGTCTGTGCTTTGCACATACCAAGATGCTTAACACGTAAGTTTGTCTATTATTGCATTATTATTGTTATTCTACTGTAATTATTTTAATATATATTTGCATTTGTTTGGTTGTTTCTGCAATAGTTGGTCGAACTTTATGTAGTGGCAAAGTATGTTATGTAAAGCACTAGCCAGCCAGTTAGTTGCTCAGGCAGACGAATTTCGCGGTGACAAACTCAAGTTGGACACTAGAACTTTGCTGAGCCCAGGCTCTCAACTTCAACTGTCCCGAGTCAGACTGGTATTACACAAACCTCCGAAGCCTTATCTGTCTTTACCAGCCAACTACATGAAGACTATCGTGCACCTATAGGTACCACTGTGTTGTCGGCGCCGACAGACCTCGAAATTCCACACGGCTATTTCGGCTCGTCACCTGTGTCCTGTTGGATATGAAGACCGGCGGTGGTGCATGCAAAATCTGGGAGTCAACTAGGCAATGACCATCGCCTCTGTTGGCCCGAACCAGAGGCGATGCAGAGGCTATAGGCGCTCTGCACGCCGGAAGCTTTTCGGCAAATTATGCCTCGCACCGACTGCTCGAAGAAAAAGTTTGATAATGGGAGTATTTGTTCAAGTTGTAAGGAATTAAACACATCGACAACCTCCTCAGGTGTTCCTCTATGCGCAAAAGGTATTTATAACAATGTGACTTTGATGGTTTAGTCTGTGCGAGGCATAATTCGCTGAAAAGCTTCCGGCGTACAGAGCGCCTATAGCCTCTGCATCGCCTCTGGTTCGGGCCAACGGAGACGATGGTCATTGCCTAGGAGTCAACCTACATACACTATGCCCGTTACAGCCATTTAAGTGGGAAATAATCTAATAAAACCATCCGACAGTTGGGTTTTGCGAATGTCTATTTGCCTAGTTTTCAATAGATTCACCAGTTGGTCAAAATAGTTGAAGCAATGCTAGGTCTAGGCAATTTACATCGCCCTGGAAGCCGCAGGCATACAGGGGCGATAGTACATCCCCACATCCCCACAAAAAGTCACTTATTTCAAAACGAAAATAAAATCCAGTGAAACATGCATATATGCACATGGAGTTAGAACAACTCATACCGTAAGTTATGCAGTGACCATCGCCTCTGTTGGCCCTGACCTTAGGTGATGCAGGTCCTATAGGCGCTCCATACGCCGGAAGCTTTATACAAAAACTTGATTTTAGTTCAAAAACCTTTTCTTCATGTTATAGCCAAATAAATAGTTAAATTATCTATAGGGAAACTAGTTCCATAATATGAAAGACAGAACAGAGTTTTTAGACAAACCACCATTAGCATATTGACCATGGCATTTTCGGTCACATCTGTAACTAATTAAAAGTAAATTTTAGTACACTTATATGCAGAATTGAATACTTTTGATACCTGAAGTGCTTTCATCAAGTGTGTAATGTGTACTTAAAATTTTTTACCACTGATGCTTCACTAATTTTATATTGGAATTTAAAGTGTCTGAATGTCACATCTGTAACAAAACCAATACCGTGGAATGCACCTAAAACATCGAAGTCATGTTGTTATAAATACCTTTCGTGCATAGAGAAACACCTGAGGAGGTTGTCGATGTTTTTATTTCTTTCCAACTCGAACAAATACTCCCGTTATCAAACTTTTTCTTTTAGCAGTCCTTATTTCAGTTCCCAAAATCGTGAACTCAACATTTTCGCACTGCGCACGCTCCAATTTTTACCACGCTCGCTAGGTGATATGACGTCATGACCTCTACCTTTTAAATAGGCCAAAGGTGAGAACTTGCGATCTTGTCAATCAAATGTTCGCTTCCAAAATACCTCGGCAATGTCTTAGGCCGCCACTAATTGTCTTTAATGGGCGTTCCTTGAAACTGATTGTATTTAATGAATTATTGTTTGAACTTAAATAAAATAAATGATAACACATTTAGCCGTCTTTGAGCACATATTTGACATTTTAATGTTTAATTAAAAGGTTTTAAGTTAGGGTTCGGATGATTGGTTTTGCGAAGTTCATTTGCAACAGTAACAAGTTTCTAGGTTCACGCACTTTATTCGAATGTCTGTTGCTAAATGTGTCTGTTCAGTGTCAGTTTCGCTCAACACATTATCTATCTGCCAGCTGATAGGTTTAATTATGATCTCTTACGAAATCAACAACCATTTCATTGAGTGGGTCTGTTAATAGAAAGCCTGTCACGGTGCTTGCAGACCAACGATAACTCAATGATACATACAAAATTAAGATGTATAAACACGTTAAAACAATTCAGTTCAGTATTAACATAGACGGTGAGGAGAGTTGCATCAACTCAAGGCTTTGAATTTTCAGCGGAAACACGGATTTCCGCTTTTTTCAAATCTTCTGTCCGTGTATTTTAATATATTTCCACGTAAAAAAATCTGATTTGATATAAAATTTCCGCGGCAAATTTCTTTCTGACCGCGGCATTCCCGACGACTTTCGGCTCGAAAAATGGAAGTTGCTCTTTATGTTTCGGAGGAACGTAGATTATCATTGCCGGGGCACCTGGGATAGCGTGGTTTTCTTCAATGGCGTCTCGTGGAATTGTGAATCGCGGTGACAAATACTGCGATTCTGCGGCCAAAAATGTGTGGAGGTGGGAGTGGACGGAATGTTTCGTGGAAGAAGTGGACGAAAGAATCAGGCAATATATTCGCAAACAAAAAAGTCAGGATTTGCTCATTGTAAACTCTGCCAGAGAGACGTCAGTTACGGAGTGCGTGGCCGAATCGCCTTGGAGGACCACCTGAAAACAATGAAGCGCAAGAAAGAAAAACACTTTCTGAAAGGAAATTCAACCATAACTGGTAAGTAATTCCTAAGAATTGTGGGATGTGAATGATATATGAAGCTCTTTTGTTTGATCCCTCATGCAAACCCGGGCCAAGTTGGCCGCTGCGCCCGAGTCTTCTATTTTCTACTTGCCGCCGAGATACAATAACAAAGTGTAATTTTGTTAATGCAATTATGATTTAGATTGCGTTGATGTAGTCCAATTTATTTCGACATTTTTCACGTTTTAGTTTGTAAAAATGTCTTTGATACTGACCCACTCGAGCTTTGCAGCTCAGGAGAGAAGCGGTCACGTGACAGGTGCTAGTTATCTGAGTTGTCGAAGCCATGTGTACAAATTCTGCCAGCCCATTTTCATGGTTGTGGTAGTTATTCCTTGTATAAAGAGGTCACATGGTTTGAACAATCAACACCTGTAATTAATATTGTTTGAAACTTTGGTCAACTTAGAATAAATTTATAGTTTACGGTATGTTTTTTATTTTCATTTTTTGTCATGCTAATAGTTGGGCCACAAGTTTTTGTCTTGACTTAAATTCCATTTTCGTTGAATTTTTTTGTTGATATTAAATGTGTATGTATTTCAGGTTTTACAGTTCATCTCTGAATCGAATTTATCTAAAATTTCGTATAATAATTAAAAGAACTAAATTTAATTATAGGTCATTTTCTCAACTTCTGTTTAGTTTGTTCTTTTACGTTCTATGCCACTTTAAAAATTTTATTCGACAGTTACAAAAAGACTATTGCATATTGTAAAATTGATAACTTTATACACTTTCAAAATATTTTAGTATATATATTTGTTTTTATGACTAATTTTGATGCGTTTGTTGCCTCTACTTGTTTTCTTAGATAGATATCACACCTGTACCCTTTGTATTTATGCTTTAAAATAATGAAGGTACATGTTAAGTTGCTGAATGCATATTGCAAATGTTTGGCCACCTATGCTATTTGTATCCGGGTTGCACAACAAATGAGTTGATTTTTTTTCATAGGTGAGGGTGTGGCTAAGGAAAACGTGTATGGTACCCATCCCATGTTTCATGAGAAGCTTGTACAAGAGGACTCCCCAACATTCACTCCAACTGCAACTCAGAAGCTATGGTATGTTCATTATGACTAGTTAAACAAGTTAGGACATGGGAATTTTATATGGTTTGTAATGCTGTCACAACTTTACAACCTGTGGTCTGCATATATCAGAAAAATTTATATTTCAAGGAAAGTCAACCTCTCCTGTTAATAGGCCAGCCACTGTTGTAGTAGTTTTCTGTAGACAATTTTATGTTTATGGGAAAAGAAAATTGTGTCAATCTTCATGAGAAACAGTCACATGACTATGAATGTCTTGACCTCTTTTCATAAAAAGATACTGTGATCATCAAATGTTAAAAATAAGTAGTTGTATGTGTCACACTAGTCCTTTGTGACAAATTTAACTCATTACCTTAACGAACTGGAGCAAATCAAGAACTAAGGTTCTGTCACTCACTCTGCAAATGTTGTGTTACTATCTTAATTGCTTTAATTATAAAGAATGTCTTTTATTGTAGCTCATTGCCTTCATTGCTGACAATTCTCTGCCACTGTCAGCTGCACCCAAGTTATTGGATCTTGTAAAAGCCTTCGCCAACGACAAACCTGTAGTTGAACGAATGAGACTTGACAATTCCACTGCTTCATACAAGCTTAAGTATGGTGTGGCAGACACCCTGCATGAAGAGCTTCTGGCAGAGTTAAGGGAAACGCCATTCTCCCTGAACATCGATGAGTCAACAAACTCCAACAGTGAAAAGGTTGTGACCATACTCGTCAGTTATTTTTCTGAGAAGAAGAGGATTATTGTGAATCAATTGGTGTCTTTTTTAATAACACGGCTCACCAGTGAATATCTGTTTGAGCAAATTGACAAAACGTTCCACCTGAATAATCTGTAGTGGAAAATTTTGATCGCTATCCTCATGGACTCTTGTAATGTAATGCGGGGTGCGAAAGCTGGTTTAGAAACACTTGATTCGGGAACGTAGAGCTCCCCCATCTTCTTGATATTGATGGTGATTCATGTCATCATGTCCACAATGCTGCCAAAGCCTTTTGTGAGCCATTCGGGATACACTGAGAAGATTCTGACTGACTTGTACACCGACTTCAAGTGGACGACGTACAGTGCGAGTCTGCTAACAGAGATCTGCACTGCTCTGGGTATAAAACCGTCAGTGCCCAAGGAATACATTCCTCATCGATGGCTGTCGCTGTTGCAAGTATGTATTGAGACTGTGCGATTATTTGATGCCCTGTCTGTCTATTATTTTTGTTTTCTTGATAAAGAAAACCAGAGCGTTCACCAAGATGATATTGATGAGATTTTCACTAAGCGTGGCATTACATCAAACACCAAGGAGGCAATTGAGGTGGTTCAAAGGAAGATCAGAAAGTCTCTAACTTTGTGTACAAAGGAAGGGAAGGATAGAAAGAGACGACTTTCAGACAATTTTTAATGTTCGTGGGAAAACTTCACTCATTCTGCATTTTAGCGTCATTTCTCACAATATTCCATGACTACATGAAATACTTTCAGCAGTCTCAACCAAAAATACAAGAACTTCACAACAGACAAGAGGATCTTATGAAGGAGTATTTGGGATGTTTTATTAAATCAGAAATGCTGCAAGGTGGTGCCAAAAGTCTGCTTAAACTTGATTTGCATAACAAGACAAATTATCTGACAAACTCTACTTGTTTTTACGGTGAAGTGGTCAAGAAAATACTCGCAGCTAAGAGAAAGGATTACTGCACACAACGTATCTCTTTGAAAAAAACACAGGATGATGGAAAAGAAAGAAAAAGAAAACAGCAAGACGATTATCTACTGGCAAGAAAAAAAAAGAAAGCTAGTACTTTTATGCAAAGTTGTTTTCTGTTAGCTTCATTACAAGTTTATTAACAGGCCACTGTATGAGTTCCTGTTGTGGTATTTGGCATGCCTAAAATGATAAACTAGACCATGGTTAAGTGAGAAAATGCAATGCGCTATATTTTCATTGAAATGGGTTCCAAATGGCTGTGAATGGCAATATGAGAATCAAGTTGTCTCGCTATTTGTTAATGGCGTTCGCGACAGAAACAGAAATAGGCGAGGTAATCATCATGCGCGCACTCAGGGGGGAATGGGGAGGGGGGCTCGTAGGAAACACCCCACCACCACCCCCCTATTTGGTGAAGTGGGCAAAAAGGTCTGCCTCGGAGAAGCGTGAAGACTGACAAAATGAGACAAAAGTCCGAAAACACACGATTCAGAGCTCTGAACATGTTATTACATTTTTCATTTAGTTTTACTGCTTTTTTGTTAGTGAAAGGTTCACATCAGTCGTCAGAAAGTCTATCCCCCATTTTTAATGCTGGGTGCGCGCATGAGTCCTGTCCAAAAAATTTGTCACTTTCAATGTCTTAAGTGTAGTGCCATTTACCTATTATAAATCCCATCTTATAAATTCAGATATCAACACCCATGAAAATTAAGCGAGAGCACGCAGAAGTTGCAAGGAGAAATTCAGAAAATTGCAATATACCAGTTGCCGTGAGGGCGCGTTCTCGAACAAAGAAGGGCAAGGATACAATGCTCCAAATCAATGAATAAGATCAAGCAAAAAGTAAAGGCCTTGTGAATAAGCAACCCTTACAAATGAAGACCTTACGCCTGACTCAATGAGCAACTTCACTTGGGAACAGTTATGTTTGCAGCTGGAAACTGCCGCCCCCACATTGTTACAAGTATTCAGGACTATGTCATCTAGAAAACTTGAACCTTGGCCACTGGTGCCACCACTGCTCTCCTTATGCTGCCTTTTGTACATTTTGGAAAATCGCCGATCATTCAAGTTTTTGCTGAAGTGGACCAGCCTACAGCTATTTACTGCGCGGACATAGCAAGATGGTGAGTAAACAGAAATTCTCCTCTGTGATACCGTTTTCAATTTGTTCTGTAGAATTATTAGGAAAAAGGTTTTCGCATACATGATAGCTTCATTGAAAACTTCTATTAGGCCTAATAAGTATACCGGTGGACACTTCACTATTTTTGTGCCCTTGGGAGAAAGGACGCACACTCTTTCAAGACTAAAATCTCCCTCCTTGACATGGATCGCTTAGATATCTTTGTTGGTAAAGTCGCATGATTTTCGGACGGCCCGCCATTTCTGACCAAGAATAAATATTTTCAAAATTAGTTTTTTAAGATCCACTAAGTTCGTACAAGGTCCAAATCTGGTATTCAATGGTACACCAATTTCGGACACTGTCACAAATACCCAACAATGCGACCCGCGATATTCGTACAAAGAAATATTGATGTTGGTGACATCGTTCAATCGAGCACTGAAATCTTGACTTACACTAACGAAACACGCTACAGTTGCTGTGTAATTTTACGGCAGTCATAAAGCTGATGAGCTCGTAATACAATTCCTCGTTGCCTGTCTTTCAATTGTTTGTATCTACGTACCTTGTGGCGAATCATGCTACGTTTCTATTAAATGAATCATTGACCTTATAACGAAAATTCTTGTTGCAGGTTTCTGAAAATGATGAACACCAAGCAAATGAAAAAACTTAACTTTTCGTTGCAGCGCCACTGAACTAACAAATGACCTTTACATTCTGCGTTTTATTATGTATTGGCACTTAATATTCATTCACTAATTTTGTTCCGTTCAGTTCTGTTGATTATTACGTATTTGCACGCCGCACAACTGAACTTGACAAAAGATAACTAAAGGTGAGTTTAACGTCTGTCATGAGGGGAACGTAGTAACGGCGACTGAAACGATTTCCATAGATTTGTTACATTTTCTTGCCGTGCTAGTGGGAACAATTTGTGAATTTCGTTTCTATGGTGTCTACAGTCGTGCACTGATTGGCTTGATTTTTACAACTCGACTCATCTCAGTCAAACGGCGTCTCAAATAGTTAGTGAAGATGTGGAAAAATTCAGCAAACTACCGATCAGCTGCAGTAAGCCGAGCAGTACAAGTCCAAGTAACTCATTTTATAATTTTTGTTAACCAACAGTTCCAGTCTCATCAGCATTTTTATGACGGTGGACTATCACCTTCCCACGGCCATTGGGTGACTATGTGGTGAGTTACATTGAACGAAGTATACCGTTCCTGCAACGCACGGCAGGATAATAGAAATTCATTAGAGTATATTGTCTCATTGCAATGAGGCCTGGCAACTTAATGTGATAATAATTAGAATTTGTAGCTGAGTCGAACATATTTATGGCAATTTCAAAAATGCTAAGCCGCACGCTCGGCTGGAAGTCTGGAAGGTATCATATGGCAAGTGTTCGCTTTCATTTTTGAAAAATATCG
The DNA here is from genome assembly GCA_002633005.1 of Phoronis australis. Classification (NCBI taxonomy): domain Eukaryota; kingdom Metazoa; phylum Phoronida; family Phoronidae; genus Phoronis; species Phoronis australis. The sequence goes on from NMRA01000787.1 coordinate 15,194, forward strand.
AAGAGCATCATAGAACCAGATGGAAACACGTACGGTACTGTTTGGATGTGAAGATGTCATTAAAGACTGTAAGTTTTGTACACTTTGAAATTTGTCGATAGGGCACAGCAAGTGACTGATCTATATTCTTGACTCCACGCCTGATATGTACCATACATCTTAACCATGTTCTTACATAATGGATGGTTGTGGTAAATGCCAATGTTTCCTGGAAGAGTCCAGTTTCATTGGACAACAGGCCGCGGACAAATAGTATTTCAACAGTTCACATATAGAGAGTCACAGAGTAGCTATCATGTACGAAACGAGATTCAGAGCAGTCATGAGAGGGTATCACATATACAAAATCTATTGGACACATTACGTAAGAACATGGTTAAGATGTACGTATTGGATGGTTTTCGAACGTACGAAGGATTGCAAGCAGATCTACATTGTTCACACCGTACGTTCGAAAACAATCCAATACGTTTATGGATTTTTGTAGTAAGGTGGAATTTGGCAACGTTTTTGGTACTCTTACTAAAAATCATGAAGTCATTTTTCACATTTCTGTCCCCACAATACATGGGCGGCGCACCATAGGGGGCTGGGGGCTATAGCCCCCACTTTTTTCAGTGCTACGCCGCACATGGTCTATAGGCGACGCACCACAGGGGGTTGAGGGGTCTTTAGCCCCCGACTTTTTAGTGCTGCGCCGCCAATGCAATGGTGTACTAGAATTCGTTCTACAGCAAACATAAACAAATTTCATTGCGTTTCAGGTGCAGCTTCATACGATAAAGACTGTGTTCATCTCAAAAAGAATAACATAACCGTGGGTCACATTCCTCAAGAAATTTCGCGAATGTGCAGGCAATTCATCAAGCACGGGGGGCATATAACATGCAACATAACGGGAAGAAGACGAAGCCCTCACAGAAATGGTGGACTTGACGATTCCCATGTGAATATACTTTTCGATGCGAGAGAACGAATTGTGGATGTTATGCTAAATAAACTTCAATCTGTAACAGGAACGTGGTGATTGATAGCTAACTCGCGTAGGACATTGCTTTTGGAGTGGTTGATATGTACTTACTTGTGATACATCGTGGTCTTTGTTAATGCATTTGTGTACGTATTTGTTAATACATGTCTGAAATTCTTCCTGGGTTATTGTTTTGTTGTGAAAATTACCTCCTGTTCTACCTAGAATGTCAAACAGTAACATCAGTTGTAAGCGTGGCGCATGGATGGATTATGTGTTTAATTACGAAACTACGTGCATAAATGGCAAAGCGGCTGAAAACAAAATGTATCTATCTAACGATTATAACGATCTTTTACAAGAATGGGGTGGCATTGACATCAAAAAGGGTTTAAACCACCAAACTTTTCCTTGTGAAATATGTTGGGAATTTTAAGGAAACTTCATGTTTTGACACTAACAACTATCCCTCCCATTTGACGTTTATACTTTGGTTTCAAATTATATTTGCCAAATTTGGAATCCCACTGACTACGCTCAAACTGTTTGCGTACGCTCTAATATCGTGTCAGCCAAGCTGGTTCGATTGCCCGCGTCCCACAACTCCGTCTTTGGTAAGATGCCGTAGTTGCATTAAACTACCGCTCATAATATCTATTTCAGTTACGTCATATCATTATACAGTACACGGTGTCCTAGCAGGCCGTTTCATAAACTATCATTTTTGTTACTACATGGTCTCATCTGGAATTCAAAAATCAAAGTATATGTGGTCCATAATTTTTTACAGATCTTTGTGTTGGTGTTCCCGCACTGGTTGAATAAGTTTTAAGAACAAATGAACTAACATGAATAACGAAGAAAATGAACACTAATCGCTTTTTGGAACCGGTTCTGAGTACACGCAACTTTTCGACACTGAAAAACACCACTTCTGTGAAGGCCACCGAAAAGCACTTGGTTTATTTACACGAGCTGTCAATGAACAACCCCCCCAGAAACTGTTTGTCGTTCTTGCCGGACTTCATGTCAATATAATGAAAAAAGGAACTGCTGTAATATTAACTTTTCTTTAAGATTTTTTATAGATGTTTGAAACTGGTTCCCAGCCTATGCAACTTTTCGGCACTGCAGTGAACTGACAGCAACGCCTTGTAAAGACCACTGATACACGCCAGGTCTGTTTCCACTTGAGCTGAAACATTGCCTCTTTAATCTTTTGTTCGACGCGGCCCAGAAGGCTTAGTACCCCGTGTTAAGCCGAAGCCTGTCGGAAACACTGGTGGTATTTGGCGACAACTTGTACCGTCAGACCACAACGTATTGTTCTTGATACCCTAATCCCTGGGAGCGCAAGCTCTGGTAATGACGTCGTAGAGTACATTAATCGAACTCTTTAAAGCGATCAAAGAATTGCCGAAAATCTCAAATAAAAACAAGGAGGGCCGTTTGGAGACTGCACTGGGTCACTTTTACGATAATTAGGCTGCTGGGGTTCTCTGGTGCTTCGCTCAGTCTAATATAAAAATGCGTGTCCACAAGAGTCCTGCCAGTAGTCAACCCGTTCATCATGAGTATACTAAATTATTTCAAGCGTTCAAGCAAGCCTACTATTCCAGACAATATGTGGGAGCTAAGATCGCCCAGTCCTGCTCCACCATCGCGACCAGTTGGCCGACCCAGAAAGTGTCAACATGAAGTAGTGCCAGATGAGACGCCACGCCTGCTAATGAAGTGCAAAGGTCGGCGAGCGCGGAACCACAAGAGCCACAAAACAACAGAAGAAAAAGAAAATAAAGGAAGTACAGCAATTTCACTGTAGCTGAGAAGTTAAGTCCTAGAAGACATAGAGAAATTTGGCGTCCGCCCTGTATCCCACATGATGGACATTCCAAAGTCCACTCTCATGACGTGGAAAAAGAACGGAGGGAAAAGGAAAGTGTACCCCGTAGAATCGCACATGCGAGCCTACTCCCCAGCTGTCAAAGCTCAACTAGTAACGAGTATTTTAACAGACCGCGACACAAACTTGCCAGTTTCACCAAAGATTATCAAGGCAAAGGCATTGGCACTAGCGAGAGAACACGATCCGCAAACAACGGTTCGCGGCAGTCACGGTTGGTGCAGGCGTTTCATGAAACGCAACGGTCTCAGCGTCAGACGGGGCACCAAATTTTCCCAAAAGCTTCCGGCCGACTTGGAGGAAAGGTTAAAATTTTTCCAGTACATCTCACTGAAACCACCCAGATGATGGAGTTAGAAGACTGGTTTATCTTGAACATGGACGAGGTACCCATGAGATTTGACATGATTCCTACTAGAACAGTCGACATGACTGGAAACAAGGACATCCTGATGTTCAGCAGAGGTGGAGAGAAAAAACCTTCACGGTCGTGCTTTGCATTGCTGCCGACGGAACTAAACTAGGAAGCATGGTGATCTTCAAAGGTATGTTTCTGAAACAAATCGCACAAGTTGTTTAACCAAAAGAACAATTTATCCCGTTAGCAGAATTCTTAATTCAAACTAGTCTTCAATTTACTACTACATATTACATTTTCATTGGTATGTGCTTACTTGCAATGAGTGTTGTTTTTCTCCCATCTTACTCAAACTATGAATTTGTTACCGGCTGGTAATTCGAAACTATACCTACAAATTGTCATGTTACCGTTAATATTACCACATTTGTCAATGCTATTTCAGGGATATACGTAAAGACTAATATTGGTTTCCAAATTTGCTTTTCTTTCATTTCGTTTATTATTTTAGGCATTCGACAACCCAACATTGAACTTCCCTCTGGGTGGAAGGCTGTCACAAATAAACACGGGTGGATGAACGCCGAATTGATGATCACGTGGGTGAATGACATTATCCGTCCATACACCGAGCGTCGTCCGTGTCTGCTAGTGCTAGATAGTTTCTCTGGGCACCTTACCGAAGGCGTTCGAGCTGCTATGGCTCAAAACAACGTCACGTCAGCGTTCATCCCTGCTGGGTGTACTTCCAAGCTTCAACTTCTTGATGTGGCAGTGAATAAGCCATTGAAGGTAGGGACGGTTTCTGCAACACTGGTTATGCTTTGAAAGTAACTGTTTCCAAACAAGTGTTTAAAAGCAAGTAATGATTTAAACACGTGATCATTAAGACTGAATGAAATCACTATTACTGCGACTCTATATTTTTACACGATTCCATTTTTCTATACTGTTATGTTGTGGGGGAGTTTTTTTTGTAGCTTTTGTTACATAGACATTGTATCGGACCTGACGTGCGTTCAGTAACACAAGGACCTACGCTATGACCTAGCTAAAAACTAGCCGAAGTCGCGCGTTCTCAATTACAATACACGGCAGTATCTCACGTAAGTCTCGTGAAGTCTTGCTTTTTAGAGAGGTCTAAGTGTTACTGAACGGGAGGCTGGTAATGCCATCCTAATGGTATAAACTGCATGTTTTTATAGCCATTCAGATTATAACTCGTTAACAGCTTTGTGAATATTTTTTCAAAGGACAAGCTGTGAGAGAGTTGGTGCGATGACGTAAGAAATCAAGTGCGCGTTCTGGTCGAAGCGGGTCACCCAACCTCCATGAAACCGGCAAGCCAGCAGTCTGTAGTTGACTGGCTGCACCGGTCGTGGGCTGAAGTTGATGACACCATCGTAAAGAAGTCGTTTCTGGTCACCGGAATCTTACCCACTATCAACGAATCAGACTTGCCCAGTCTACGAGAAATTATAGGGTCAGACAATAGTGATTCAGACTTTGAGGGTTTTGCTTATTCAGAAGACGACGATTTTAGTGATTAAAGTAACGTATTAAAGTTATGATGGAAATTGGTTGTATAAATATTTATGTTGAACTTTTGCTCTTATCATTGTTGTATTCGTAAGTTAGAACTGGTATGCATTTCAAACTTGATGTTGAATGAAAATAAACGTGTATAAAAACATATATTTCATTGTACACCTGGTGTATAGTTCATAACGATTTTGGCAGTGACAATGTTTTGATGGTCGGGAACCCTCTTTGTGCGTCGAAAATGCAAGTCCAGTTTTTTAACAGGGAAACGTCATTAAAAATGTTATTGAGGCGCTTTTTGTGCGTTGCCAACGCAAACTTGACATTTTTTTGAAAAGCGCATTTGAAAAAAGAATCATCAGTTGTCGGGAACGTTTCGTTTGCGTCAGCAACGCAAACCATTCCCACTCATTGGAAAGCCGATATTTGTCACCGGGAACACTCAATTTTCAACACAGCCCGGTACTTCAAGTGAGATAGCGCATCCGTCACTTGCCGAGAAAGGTTTTTGAGCATCGGCAATTCACATTGAGAAAGCGCATTTTTGAAAACAACCAACACTTGTCGGGAATGTTCTTTGTGCGTCGAGAACGCTCATTTCTTATTGGGAAAGTCAGTTTTTCAAAAATAATCGCGCAGACCATTTGAGTCTCATTGACCAGTAATTGCAGGCCTACGTCTATCAAATGACCGCACCATCAATGTTGATTCAATGACCGCTCATCGAATGTACACCCACGAAATTCAGACACGAGCAGAAATCCAAGGTCGAAGGCCTGCCAAAGTCGCACACCACAAAATGATACTTCGCGAGATTCGTCCAAGAATGATTTTTTTGTATTGGAATTAATTTTCAGTGTCCGAAAATCACGCGACTTTTCCGTAGTGTTGACAGTCACGTGATAGCGTTTCCAATTCAGAAAATCAGCTATGTTAGCATCACTGTTTCATGCCTCATAAACTGTACACATTGGCGTATTTGGGGTTACGTTAGTGCAATCACGATTATCGAAGGACAGCTTGTCGTCGTTCAATCTGCCCTTCTATTAATAACATCCATGTGTGCACTGAACAGAGACTGTTCTTACTTAACAGATAATATAACTGTTCCTATCACCCCGAAATAATGCTAATTCAAAATCAACATTATTTTCTTTCTGCAGTTAATGGAGTGTTTTAGTCGCCTTGGGGTATGTCAGGGTGTGGAAAGCACAAAGCGGGTAGCCTCGGCGATCGGCAACTCAGTTTTGACTACGGTAAAGACATGGAAACATTATGCAGGTATTCTCATATGAATTGGCTTTAGGTTTGACGGAATATTTGACAGACATCTAAGCTCAAACATTATGCTTTTGTATGAGCGGGTATTACTTCAAGTTAATAACTAAAAGGTTGCAGTGGTATTATTAAATGTTTCCTTTACGCTATTCTTTCGCACCTTTTAGTCGCTATGATCAAAAGCTGATGTTTGTTTTATGTACCCTGTTGTACATCATGAGGCGTTTTTGTATTGCCGCTCGTTTTATATTCTCAAATTTAACATAATATAGGAAAGTACGGTAACATTTCATACAGAGTAGTTTAATAAGCATTTTAAATATGTTTCGCTTAGTTAATAGCAATGTTGATATTATTTGAAGAATTCAGCATTATTTTATATTGAACTATTGCCAGTCATTTAAGTTAGGCAATTGGAAACGCATTCAAGTTATGATTTTACTATTGTTTGCACAGAATTGAGCGTTTATATTATAGTTATGTGTAACTTTTTAAATACTTATTCAAGAATAATCATTTTAGGGGTCTTTGCCAGACAACGATGACCCATCCCAAACAGGCAGCGATGTTTCTCCAGTTGTCTTGACATCCGCAGTAAGTTCGTTACACTACATTTTGACGTAAATGGCGATTGAGAGTGGTACTTTTAAAAAGCTGAAAACCCTTGATTTGCGCCACCATGTACAATCCAATTAATTTTTGAAATTTCAGGAAAGTGATGACGCAGGGTCCGTTCTTGTGGACGAAGCTATGGTTCCCGAATCTACAGTTAGTGCTCGTACCACTCTGCATCACAGCCCTCAGCAGTCAGTGCATCAAGATCTACAAGAAGACACAGTGCCATATTCTCCAATTACTGTGAGAGCTCGGCGTGTCATTCCGTTTCACAGACCCTTGACCCCGCAGACTGTTTAGTCATGAAATACGTGCAACTCAGTATTCGCAACTCACGCAGGCTGTTCATTTCATTCAACAGAAACAGGTGACGACAGGCTTTTCAAATGCCATGCTGTTCCGCCCTGAACCCTTGACGCTTCAGTCTCCTGAAGATGTTTGCACTCCACCATTCTGATCATCCCCAATGTCCGTGGTCCAAACACCCAGTTCTGCCCAATCAACAGCCACTTTTAGTTACGGACACGTGCCTGATCCAGTGCTGAGCAGACGGCGGTTGTTTCTTTTACCTGACGATGACTCCTTTCAACAAACTGGTAAGTGTAAGTTCATCTTCATAAATCGGATTTAAGGGGCCAATTTTTAGTTGAAGTTTAACCTTAGTAAATCAAGTTTAAATGTGCCCGGCATTTCCATTGTTATACAAGACATTTTACAAAAATGAGAATGCTGGTTAACAGATTTTGATGTGATGTAAACAATATAAAGTTTACACCGACCAGCAGCGAGTTACCATCGTAGGCGTTCAGAAAGTTCATTTTAGTGGGGTCAACCCCATCGATTGATGACAGGGTTCACCTCCTGCCATCAATCACCAACAACTTTCGTTCGGAGATGGAAATATTTAACCTCCACCCCCCGTCGTCAACCGTGAGTGGTTACTTCATATGAATGAGGGGATGGATTTAGTCACCCCTTTCCTATCCTTTCTAATTAATATGATAATCATTTTTTCAGTTCCGGGCTATTCTTTTGTATGGGACAATGTAGGCAAGATGATTAGCCGAGAAAAGGAAACCACTGAAAACACCAGCGTGATGGCCATGTTTGCAAACACTCTTATCGTCAGGAATAGGGTGTCTTTTCGGCCTCTCGATGACATTTCTTGGACATGCCGAAATGCTGGTGATATTCCTACTATTGTGTTCCTTCCTAGCCGGTGGATTATGAAGAACTACAGATTCGCATGGTTACTCTTGTCAAAAGAATCTTGGTCACTCACGCACCTCGCTAGATGAGATTTTTCGATGACGTTGTATGGCACATTCCTCACGATTTTTCGGATCAGTCATTGCAAAAAAGTGTCGTGGTGAGTACAAAATTGTTGTGTTTATTTACTTACAATTATTGCGATTGTATGTTTTTTAATGTCAAAACATGCGTATTACAATTTTTTCAGTTGCACACCGGGGTGATAAGTGGAGACCCATCGTCAACAAAAGGTGTATTGCACATCATGAAATATCTCAGTGCCTACGTTCCATTGCGCGACGGCGAGAACGGTGAGCCGTACACAATCGCTGTACATGGGGATCAGCTTTCATGTGAGCGGATGGTTGACTGTCACTTGGGAATGGGACACAACAACCAACCACACAAAACTCTTAAAGGGTTAGAACCATGGCCAGGAGAATTTCACCACAGATGCATTCACTTGCAGGTGAGACTGAAAACAGTTTTACGTCCTGTTATGTATAAACTCTCGGATAGAGTGTGTTATAGGGCAATACAGTTGTAGTAGAACATTATCCGAGAAACCAAGGAGTCATTCTTTACATAAATTTTTTCGTCACTCGCTAAAAAGTTACCTCGGGTTTGCGTTGCAGGACACAATGAACGAACTGTTCAAAGGTTCGTCGTTGACAGAGCGCGGTGTGATATATCAATGGAGTCGTGTCCCGTAGTCTGAAGTTTTGATCTAAGGTGGATCCAGTCTGCCTTGGTCTCAGCCAGTGCTTTAAATATTAAACTAAGTGGCATCACGGATGGACCCACTCTGTATGTACATATATGTCCATCTCTCTATGACGAGCTGAATATACCGAACTAACTGACCACGCGATGGACCCACTCTGCATGTACATATATGTCCATCTCGCTATAACTCAAAATTCTTGCATAGCTGCCACTGTTCCTGTATTATTGCATAACTGCCACTATTCCTGGGTTTTCAACATCAGAGTACTATTCCTGGATTTAACTACCTCAGAGATAGCATATCCCCTGAAATTTATTGCACATGGAGGGCATAGCCTCATTATGTTACACTCTACCTTATGTCATGTCAAGAATGTGATGGGTCTACGTTCGGTAAAGCAGCACGTAATGGAAAATGTCTACAACTCGATAAACCTAACAACCGACGGTGATGTCTGCCTCGCAGCAATGCGGCGTGCTGGTGTGTCGGATTTAGCTCAGTTGGACAGTGATTCCCTTGACGACTTGTCATCCAACGTTGTTGCCGACCTTTGGCCCTACATAGGGGGCATGACGTTGACGCACAACGCCCAGGACGATGAGTCGGAGATAGAGTTTTGTATTTGCAACGGGGGAAGAAGCTGACTTGTGTAAGAATATGCATAAGCTCACTAATGAAGCGCAAATGTTCCTGATAATGATTAGACCCTGTACAAACATTGAAGCCAGCGAGAGTAGTGTAGGTGCTTGCCAGCATGCCATGTGTGTGTCATCCCACCTAGGACATTCGCTGTAGCTACAACTTGTGTTCTTTAATGTACGAATCTCTTGCGTTCTATATGCAATGCAAACTAATGAAATGTCACATTTAGTTCTTTGGTTCCTCTTATTGGAGTTTGGTATGAAACTCATGGCATCAGCACAAACCGGTACATGAAATTGAGTATCGGAGCATAAAACACATACACATACAAGTTTTTTCAAGTAGGCCTAGGCCAAATCATTAACTTAGATTGTGCTGATGTTTTCATTGCAGACGCTTCAGACACGATGACTCAGTGCACAGCGGAACATCTCTGCCAACACTGGATTTGGTACCATCTCGCATGCATAAGAATGGCCGCCGAAAAGATTCCAAGTGGAGACTGGTGGTGTTCTGAACAGTACAAGGAGAACTAAAAACGCCTGCAAGGTAGCCCCTCACAGGACGATCACGTACAACAGTACACAAAATCCATGTTGTGGCAGGGCCTGTTATATCGAGTACGTGTTAGCGCTGAAAGAGAAAATGACGGTAGGTTCTTAAATACGTTGTGGAAACTAGGCGTCCCTCAGCTATGGAAACACAGTCACTCCAAATATCTCATTTTGCGTCATCGAGTCACTGCAGATTAGTCACACACTAACGTCTATTTTGCTAACGACACGCATTGGCGTTTGTAAAACATTAGCGGTGTGATGCCGTGCGCGCACTTCATTGACTTAGGATCTTTTTACTGATAACTTTTATGCTTCCATACTGCGAAAGATAACATTTACATGTATTCACATAACCGTATTCCGTGGTCTAATCGCATTTTTTGTCCGTGAATGTCATTGTAACTGCAAGTCGTGTATACAGCTCATGTGGTCACAGTTTCGGTGTTGCAAAATGGGAGTGTCACGTTTTTCCCCGTGTGTGGGTGGGCGCAGGTGGTTACCAACCGGTGGTAATAGCTTTCGGTGCGAAGATTGACTGAAGACTGGTTCGAGTTAATCCTTTATTAATCCCGACCGTACGTTCACAAGCCTACTCAAACAAAACGTCCGACGTAATGTCTGTTTATGCTCCAGCCAGTGCTGCGAAGTCTTGACTTGTGTTGAACTTCTGAGATACTTCCAGCAACTGTTACACTCGTTGATTCAATAACCTGCTGTCTCTATAGCTGGCTCTCTATTGACTATCGCTGTAACTGCTGATTCTCTTCACTGCAACTCAACTGTAATCTCCTGATTAACTTTCTTGAACTGACTTGATCTCCCGACTTGATCTTCTTGGACTCAACTCACTTAAACTTTAACTCAACTCGATCTAATCTGACTAACACAAACCCGTGTTTGTGTATTTATAGCCTAACGCATTGTTCTGGAACTTTTCATCTTCAAGCACATACCAGAACTTTCTGGAACCTACCCAATCTTTCTACAAACATGTACTAGTCTCTAGAATATTCCAGACTTCATCAATCACTGTCATGCTACAGACTTCTAGAAAGTTCCACACTATACTGTAGTAAACAAATTACATCATCACTGTTCTGACCTCAGTCTTCTAGAAAGTTCCATACTATTCTGTAGTAAACAAATTACATCATCATTGTACTTAACTCAGGGGTCATGCCAATCAAACAGAATAACAAAACAAAACAATACAACTAAAAATACTGTCAGACTATATTCTGACA
>NMRA01000787.1:28689-84196 GCA_002633005.1 Phoronis australis
CGTGAAATCACGCATCTTGACGAATAAAAAGTTTAAGGGACACAAATCTTACAAATTTCACCTGATACCCTCTCATGCTATTTTGTAAGTGTTACACGCTAGTGTCACGCGCTGCGCTCAGTCTCGCGCTAGCATTTGCCTAACTCACGTGACTCGGTCGACGTACTTTATGGTTATCGCGCGCGCGCGCGGTGAAAAAGTTAACGATGACCAAAAAGTGGAGTTGGAATTCTCCAAAGTCACCTTAATTCTAGTAGATATGCTTTATCAAAGATATGTGAAGAACGTTCATTCTCAATAAGAATGACCAAATGCGAAATGAAAATACATAAAAATAAAGTTCATTCGTTATTGTCAAGTTTAACTCATCAAAACAATGTGCTATTTTAGGGTTATGAATCAGAAAGAAGTAGCAAGTGATCTCGAACGGTTCTCATTTTATTGAACTTTTAAAAATGGTTCTTAAATGTACAAATCTGTTACCAGAAATGTACGATACCAAGCACATACATACAAGAATAAAAACGTAACGTTTTAATAGCAACCACATAAAAAACATTTAAATCAACAAAAAATAAGTTTGGTGGAAACACTTATACAATCTGCTTCATGACGATCGACGGAAGGCAAACGGAAAAAAATACACGTGTTATTGAAATGTCATTTTTTGTAACCTATGTGCAGGTAAAACAGCGCAGTGCGACCTTTCGTTTTTTCGCAAACAATGAACACTGAGCATTAAAACTTCTGCGCATTATTTGAAGGAATTCGTGAGTATAAAATCTGAAAAAGTGTAATATACTTTGTCACACCAATCCATGTATATAATGGTATGCATTTAGAAAAACCAAATTGAATGTAACGTACATTTCGTTAAAATGACACTTGTTTTTGCTTGGTCCAATTTTAACGTAACTACTGTTAAAACGTATTTGTAGGTTCGGTAAAGACTTAATATAAAAACAGCCAACACTTGGTGGTACATATTGGAAGTTGCCAAATAGATAACATACAACTGTAATGTACGTTGTAACATGTTTATTACTATTTCCTATATTCTGCACAGATCTGCATTTTGCCTGCTTATTTCAAACGTGATTTTATTCTCAAGTACAACTTGCACCTTAGCAAAAAATGAAGCTCTTAATTACGTAAATGCCTTAATTCATTGCAATTCTCAAATAAAAAAATAATGTGAATAGCTGTAATTTACGTTATACTCCCAATGGTGACTCACAAAAGTTTTTCTATTTGGTCTATGTCCTCTTGGTCCAGCTTAAACATCCATTTAGTCTCGCCTGTTGGACTTGGTTCTTTAACTTTTGTAATGATGCTGGACTGTGGAACCCATATGACATCGTGATTTGGCCACTGCAACAGCTGTTTTTTATGCTCCATGAAGTGTATTTCAGCTTCCATGTTGTCGCTATCAAGTTGCATTATCTTTCCTACATACCAACTGCCTTCAAATAGTGCAGCAACAAATTCTCCCTCGTAAGCAACATGATCAATGCGGCTTCGTTTCGAATTCACAGACTTCTCCCTGTGACTTTTTGCTGTCGCTCCTGAAGCGTTTTCCATTAGTTGTGTTTTCCACTCAGTGCTAGGTTCGATTCCGGTAATACAATCCGCACAGTAACAACTAACATCATTGAAGGCAACCAAAGAACCACGGCCAACCACTGTATGGACCTTGATTGTACCCTTGAGAGGAACAACACGTCTATCCCTCAGTACAATGTCTGCCCTATAACAGTCATCAGAAGAAACAAACAAGAATGTCGCACTCTTCATGCTGGAATTTACAGCCCATTTGTAAAAATCAGAAACATCTTGGATGATTGCCTATTCGCTCCTTACCGCTTCGTCAGCCATTCTCTTTGTCGTTCCACCAAGTTCATCGCACGGACCTTTGCCGTGGCCTACTTCAAAAAAATTCCACTTGGCATCAATATCGTATATCTCTCTGTGATTTGCCACTGTGAAGAAAACTTGTTTATTGCGGTACTGACTAATGGGTCCGTCCGTCCAATAATGAATCATTTGCACGCCAGTCTAGTATGCAGTCACTAGATTTATTTTTGTGCTGTATCTTACCTTTAGCAACAGGTCCTCGAATATTACATGAACTTGGATCTTTTTGGTGTCGCCATATTTACCCAAACTGGGTAAAGGAGACAGTGCCTTAAGTTTCTTCACTCATAGTTTCTTCAGTTGCTTGCGCTCTAGTTAAATAGCCTGTGCTGAACAAGTTTTGAAACTACCATCTACCGAAGTCGTCACAGAGCACGGCTATAAACTGAGACGCATTCTCCCCAAGTTCCTTTTCTCTCCATGGAACTCCCTTTTACAACCCTCATTCATCTGGAGTCTTGAGTATATTCATCATAGTCATTTACCTCACCCGTTGCCAACCCGCGGTAGATGTCTAATGGGTTTCCCTTCAGTATGTTTCCTAGATGCATGGCATAATCTTGTCGCCAGAGATTACCTCTCGACATGCATCCATGCTGACTTCATCAAATAATAAGTCAGCTAAGAATGGATTACGGTGATTTGCAAATTCTTTGGTTTCTTTTGCCCAATTTGCATTTTCATCATATTTATTATTTGATGTTCGCGTTCACGTGTTCTCGAGCTTCACGCTCTGCCCTCTCACATTTACTCTCAGCAAACATCAGACAGAGTGAGCAGTTACCATGGTTTTGTGTTATTGTTTCTGTAGCGGTGATGTTATATACAGCGTTGTGTTTTTATGTGTTGTGAATGGCCGCCGATGTCGACCTGACGGATAGAAACTCATTTGTTTTGTTTTTGAAGTTTGAGTATTGAAACCGAAAACCCAGAAGCGGGATAAAAAGGAGAGTTGAATAGTTTAAAAATATGTTCGAATTTTATTATTGCCGTCGTAAATTACAAACGATGATGGAAAGGAATTTATAGATAACTATTGAACAACTCGTAGACTTTTGGTAAAATCCAAGGAATAACTATACGTCACACATTGCGTTTGAGAACTTGCGGCTGGAGCGGGTTTCAGACGCCAGACAGCCCGCCAAAATACTAGTTCACGGCTTTTTATAGACCAAAAGAATGCACCTGAGGAGGGAGTCTAATGCATGGGTGACGTAATGGAATGCCCGTATAAGTAGAGTCAACTAAGAATTCTTTTCAATTTCAGCACACTGGGGTAAGTCAACATGCCAATTGAACACCCTACTTTAATACGCAATAGGTCTAACCAATCAGAAAAAATAGGTCAAAGGTCATTGAGTGCAAATTAAAATTTTGAGCTAGAGACTTCAAAATTACAAATCTGTTTACTAAATGCGATTGAGTTTGAATTCTAAATTTTCAGGTCATTTGGTGCACCCATGTGGTCATTAGGTGCATTTTTCATTCATCTTGTATTCTGAAGCGCTTAAAGTAAAACATCTATGATTCGTAGCATTAACCACACTTTTAATCGAGTTAACAATTATTCACTCATTGGTGTTCATAATGCACCGGAAGAGGTCAATTAGTGGAAAGGTCATCAAAATATTAACATGTAATTTCTCCTACAATATTAAAGAATTCCTTTGCTGTCAGTAACTTCCCAAAACAATTCCAGTAATACGCACGCGCAGAGTCCTTTATTGTCACGCCATGACAATAATCTTTCTAGTTTCAACGTTCTTCTTACTGCTACTTGTTATCATAGAAATAACATCAGTGAGAATACATACAAAGAAATTCATGAAGAAAACATGCCAATATTCTAATAAACGTATTCCAAAAACCTTACATACCTTCAACTACTAATGATGAAGCACTGATTGTCAGGAGCTCCTCATCAACTCTGACAATAACACATCTTTGAAAAACATCAATGATGCATGCCTGGCCTTCTCTTACATCCTGTTCACTGTCCTCTCTAAACTGCACCAGATCATTTTTGACCAGTTCTTTCAGGACTGACATCTGCTTGACAGTCGCAGCTTACGCTTTTTTCTGCCTAGAATAACACAGTCAAACAATACTCAGTGGTAACAGACACGTAGCTTTCACAAATATAAAAAAATGAATGACAAGATACTGCACTGATTAAGACAGCCCAAAGAAATTTGGCCATTCTGTGGGAACTAAATTATTTATGATAGTAAAAAGTATTATTACATTAGAGTGTGACGCATCGTAATTGCAGTTGGAAATAACATAATATGGCAACACAACAGCAAACCACAAACAAAGACTTTTGTTTTAATCAATGAATACCCATGCTGCGAAAATAGCATGTTTTCCCTTGGTCATATGTGAAAGCGACCTGCAGAGTCCTGTGCTACTCCTATATCCGTCAGTAGAACTACTTCCTGTCATGGTGATTCTCCAGAAAGGAAACCCTATCATCATCTCAATGTGGTTTAGCCTCGATTCATTCAATCATCACACTGGGCAGGTTTACGAGGCGAAAGTATCCACCCTACCTCACCTTTATAATTTTTGTATCAAGTAAAATGGAATAAATTTGCATTGCCCCTCCGTTGTAGTTCACATTTTTATGTAACAATGGACGTTTGCTGAGAGAAATAAGTAAAATATGGAAAATTGATAGTAAACACTTATGACCCAAAGTGTGTAGTGCGAAGGTGGAGGCATAACTGAGGGAGCTCAAGAATAGGGAATTTAACAACTGCTCCGGCAACCAAAAGTTAACTTTTGATGAAGAACAGGGCAGGCAATAAAAGTTAATTAGGTTATTGTTTGCTATTCGACTCTATTAACGTACATACTTGATGCTACTATTTATTGAATCCTCTGGTCATGGTGATTTAAAAAATGTATTACTTGTACAGATTGGTTGATCTTTATTTATAATTTCTGAGTTTTCCAGCCATTTTAAAGTGCGAAACTTTTCGGCAGGATTAACTAATGGTTAACCTTGAGGGAAGTTGGTTCGATGCAGAATGTGTTTCTGTGTAAGCATACTACCAATTCCATTCGTTTAAAACAGCTCTTGCCTTTGAGACGACACTTGTCCGCCATAACACAAGGCGAAATCATATCTGCGAGATTTCAGGTGTTTTCGAGAGCGACTTTTGTCCTTGAGAACATGCAATCTCGTGTTTTTTCTGAATAAGAAGCTTTGAAGAGGCAATCCTTTGTAAATGACTATTATTGTTTTTTTACTCAGTTTCCTTAATGTGTCACGTGATATCTTCAACATACTACCAATTTTGGGATCTTCTGACACACGCTTGATCATTGCAGTTATCATTCCTGCCGAGAGGTGTCACAGTTTTATAGTGGCGGTCACTTGAGATCGGCTGCCGCAAATGAACACTTCGCAAAAACAGTAAATACATGAATAAGAAGAGTCTAATTGGTACGAGTAATACCGGCATTGGAATATCAGTGAGCACAATGGCGAGAGTAATCAGAATATATTAATATCAAGTATGTACGTTGAGTCGGATTGTAAACAGCAACGGTTAATTAATATGGACAGCTAACATAGCAGGATTACCATATTTGTAAGATCAATCGATTAGAGCATAAATGGCATAGGCCAACTCAACATTTGGGTACACGGTACACCATCCGAAAAATTCTGGATCAGTCAATGGCATTGAAAATCCCAGAATACCAATTCAATCCAACAACATCTAACTTATTACAGTAAATCTACTTCACAAAGAACAAAAAAAGTTGAAGGCACCATGGCCGCTTCGTTAACACGTTTATTTTTCACAAAGAAACATTGTTTCTCTGGCTTTAGATGTGGTACAATAACAGTAGTCTGTAATTTCATGAACGAACAACCCCACGAGTTAACGGCATATTTTATTTATACAGCAACAGCATCAAGCGAGTAGAGACTTAAGTGACGATAAAAATACTTACGTTTTTCTCCACCTGGTCCCGAACACGACACACTCTCGATTGGGCTCAGCCTTTTGCGAATGTCACTCTGCTTGACAACCTGATCAAACTCAGACGGTCATCCGTTAAAACTGACGTGAATCTCATCGTCATTTATTTCCCTCACAGTTGCCTCCGCCCAATGTCCATTTTCGTCTATTGCCTGTACTTTTTGTCTAACTTTCATTTTGAAACGGCTACTTTTTGGCAGAAATAAAACTACACACCCATCCTCACGTGTTGGACTGGACTCACTACTCACCACGATACGCGAGTTAGGTCCTTATAGACATATATTCACCAAAATGAAATTGCTGTTTTACTGCTAAATTATAGCGTCCTTTTTTACTTATATTTCGATAATTTAACATAAAAATAGTTTAAAAATGACAATCGTAAGTCGATATTGACGTCTTCCTTTGTTGACAGTGAAACCGCATTACCGCGTAGTAACGATTCTCCAATGTGCAGAGCTAGCCTGAACTGAAAGTGAAATATCTCGGCCAAAACTTCATCGATTTTCGTGGGAGAAAAACGCTTGCTATCAGAATTTTACGAGGAGTTTGTTGATGAATCTTTTACATGTCATTGAAAAAGGCGAAAATACAAACGTGTCCTATTTCTTCAGGCAGCCCTTATCACCAAACCATTGGCTTCACGGGCAATAAAATGTAATCGACCGAATAGATCTGTCGACCACAGATGTACCCTGTGGCCGCTTGATCCCAGACCGTCCCGAGTTGCTCCAGGAGCCAACTCAGGACAGTCTCTCACAAGGTTTTACATTGTGTACGCTGCACACAATAAACAGTGTCGTTAATAAAATATTGGGTAGTTGTGTCGCACTTATTTTGCCTCACTCTCCTTTACTTCATCACGAAGCATGTTGGTGACGGCCTGTGGGAGGCTGAGCTGCGTCTGTGAAACCGCAGGTTGACGAGGGATGAGCGGCAGCGGCCATGTTTCTTTTGGTTGAAATCTTTCACACTGAGCTAAAAAGGATATCCAGCACTCTCTTTTGCCTGAGGGTTTTTTATCCTCTCAAGTGGAACCCTCTGAAGACTCCGCTTGACTAGGTCAAGCTTCCCATTTGGAACACTAGTCAGTAAGGTCTGTTCAAGTGTATTCGCTTTAGTGCTACACAAAGCCTTGTACAGGCATCGCACTTCAGTGCCGTGTCTCCGGAAGATAAAATGATATGGCTTGCTGTGTTGTTTCCCTGAGTTCACATGGGGTTCAAGCCAGTCCCTGACATTGTAGATGCCAGATACAACCTCACTTTCTGGACGCAACAGAGTGACCAGATCGCTGAATGTTTCCGCATCCTTCTTTCTCAGTGTATCAGCAATATGGGTGAATGCTGCATCAATATCCTCATATGAGGCAGTCGTCTCTTAACGAAAATTTAGCAAAAGAAATCAAGACTAATTTGTAATTATTGTATTTCCAGGTATGCTATGGTGCAAATCTTAAATCCTTACCACAATGATCTTACAGTGTTATTTTACATTTTTAGTGAACAGTAATGTTAAGTAAGTATTTTTAAACAAGAAATATCTTGAATATTTGTACAAATGTGGTAAGTCACCTGTGGAATCATTGTCAACGGATCAATAAATTTTCTTTTCTGGGAACTTATTTAAAAATGCCACTAACTGAAAAATCGTAACCACGGAAAGCTTTCTGTTTTCAGATACTGGGACTTCCTGTTATGAAAGGAGTAATTTTAGGTGAACTGGTAACGCACTTAAAGTCACTCAGACGCAGCAATGGTTTTGGCTTAAAAGTCCAAAAGTGAGTTTAGGTCACACAGGGAATTGGTACAAGGGGCCAGACCATTATTAAAAATTAAACCAACGAACAGCTTTGCATCTAAGTGAACTTACTCTGGTCCATTCCATCAATTATCAAACTGAGGAACTTTTTTGGCTGAAGCACGGTCTTTTCTCTTTTAGAGTAGTAGAACTGTCTTTCAAGCCTACGTAAAACAAATTAAATGCATTTGAGTAAGCCAAAAGTGTGGTTCTGTTCTCCAAAAATATGGGTCATTTTGCTAGACATGGAATTACCAACAAGCCCTTTTTAGAAAACATATTTTCAGTTACAAAGTCAGTTTTAATTTCAAACCTTGTCAAGAATAATTATGTTAACAGTAAAAAAAAATGAATTGAATGTGCAGAGCTGTTGTTTTCAATTTATAATAACACTACTCACATCTGACGTTCATTATGCAGCCTGATTTCATTGTGAATGAAAGTGATTTTTTCCGGGTCTTTCTCCCTTGTGCGCTGTAGATCGAGTCTTTCACAGATGGAACACTTCGTGAAGCAGTTAGTCTACAATAAGAATCAAAAAGAGCGTTGGCACAACAATCGATCTTCCACTCCGTACAGCTTCTCAGAAGTACGTTTTCTAATCACTTGCAACAGCCACTGCGTACGCTCTTTGCTGTCTCTAAACCAGAAGGTTTCCTTGCACGGCTTGATATCAGCATCGCTGAAAGGTTTTAAACAGTTCCGTCTGCAACAATTCTGAATTGATTTGGTTATGGCTACTTCTGCTTTGGATACTTTTTGTGTTGCATTCTGCTTCGTTTTGGGTCTGCACCTGCAAAGAATTAATAAAATTTGCAAAAATGCCATTTTCAGTGATAGTTTAAATGCCATGCAAAAGATAAGCCACATCTCTTTAAACGTTCAGTTAAATTGCGATAGTACTGAAACCCCTTCGACCCGCACACTTGATGACCCAAAACCTTGACCCAGTCTATGCTATCTTGACTCCATCTGAACAAAGAACAAGTGCTGACTTGCAGGACCAATGAGTTGGGCCATGAGCTTGGCTGGCTTTTCCCTGTTTTTTTGCATTAGGAGAGTGTTTGGCAAGTTTGAAACCCAAAACAGAAAAACTGACAAAATCGAATCAAAACCTACCAACATTACAAATGTCGTTCTCAACAGAGCGTAATCGTCTTTTCTGCTCTTCAGTCAATGGCAGATTCTATCTTTTTTTGGAGAGTGCATGGAACTGACATTCACAATCTTAGTCACATTTTCACTATTAAAATGAGACAGCGTTGAATTTGTCTATGAAATTGAAGTTGGCTTTTAAGTCGATTTCAGAGATGCGGATGAAAGTTTGGACTTCTTGAACTAGTTTGAACTCCAAAACAATTGGAACATTGTTATCATATTTACTAGGCCCTAACTCTGAGTAGTTATATTGGAAAGCATGTTGACAAAGTTTGGATAAAGTTGGTAATAAAAGTAGACTAACATAACATAACATAACCACAGCTTCATTCCAAGCTTCAACCATAACAAGTCAAATCAACTATTAGCCACTTACTCTGTCACAAAATTGGCAATCCACCGATGGGCAACTATAGATGACCATAGGTGGTGCTAATGAATAATTGAGGTTCTGATTTTTAGCATCTGAATAGTTGAGCTGATTGTCCTATGTCATTACTTGAATGTTCTACCTGAATGCCTGAATATATTCCCAACAAAAACGTTAACTCACAAGTGCCAGCTATTGAATTTCAAGTCGCCCATAGTAAAATTAAAACAGATAGAAACTTTTATTTAAAACTGCACACCATCTCACAATCATTTTTACATTTGTAAAGGTAAAAACTTACTGTTAGTAGTGATGAAGCATTGGGATGATGACTAGGGCATCCTTATAGTGAAGAATATTTTTTCCTATGACTCGACATATTTTCACAGTTTTCATGCAACCCATCTCTGCAGTGACTTTGTCGATATTAAGAGATGATGAATCAAAAGGATGATCTCTGCGCACGATGATGAATTCTGACTGGTGCTCAATAATATTTTGAACAATGACATTCTTCCAGCCGACTCACACAATTATTTGGTTTAGATGTTAAGATGCAAAACTTATCCAGATTCAGTTGTTTGTGTTGCCTTCTAATTGGATGAACAAAATCATTAGGTAAAGGGCCGCTGTGGTGTTCTTGTTTAACCTCCATTTTCTGTGCATGAATTACCTTCTCTGTATCTTCCTTTTCTCTCAACCGGAGAACAGCTTGCTGTAGTTCTGAGCTTCACTTCTTGACCAGTCGTTTTAAGTTTATGAAGATAATTTTCAAAGGGAAAAGCTGAAAAGTCATCCAGTGGTCTGTGGTTCTTTACATAATTGGCTAAGTGAATGAGACTGTGAACGTTTTATCCAAGGAAATGGGGTCCATACTGTTGAGCACAGTTACAAAATGTTTTAATATGTCTCTGGCATAGTCATAAATGGTATCTGAGGCAAGAGTTGTCAACAAACGAATAGCAACAGAAAATGTAACAAAATTGGCTTAAACTTCTCTACTTTGTCTTTTAGTACTACAATGCCAGTATAGAGCAAAAACAATCGAAATTCTGTTGCCTTCCAACGGTCCATCTCTGATAAATCTCTGGGTTTCCTTGGGAACTCATTCGGGATGGAGTTCGACATTGAAAGCAATGAGTCACTTATTAATCTTTTGCACTGTCCACCAAACATTCCAACAAGGGGTCCCTTTGTCCACAGCCAAAGTTAAAGTCGCATCACTCCAAGGCAAACCAAGTGCATGTAATCAAGAGGAACTTGCGACACCATTCCAACAGAAAGTTGTGACAGCGGGTTAGGACCATTATGGCGAATATTGTCCTCTATTTCATTAAATGACACATCAGTGCGTAATGGGGCATCCAAGTCTTGATAGGTCATGCGGTTATCAATCCTGACACCACGAACGCAACATTTCTTGCAGCCAACTGTGGCAACATGTGACTTTACATTCTTTAAAAATGCTCAAGCAGGAGTGTCAAGAACAAAGTTCTTAATTAACAAATAATGAGAGCCACCAACATCAACTCCAGTTCTTATCATATGTAACACCTCAGTTGAAAAATCATCTAGGTACTCCGTCTACACTGACTTGCAAAGCAATGAAACGACTGGCCAGTTGGTTGCTATCACATTGCAGCCTCTGCATAACATTGCTCATAATCCCAAAATGGTAATAAGACCTGCCACCTAAGTTTCTGACATTATCAACTTTTTTGGTCTGTAGCAAAGCTCTTGGGATCTTTGGGCAAGTCAGCAACCATTCGTAAAATTTGCAGTAGAGATCCTTACTCAGTGTGAGTAATGTCATTTTTCAATTGCCCAAACAGAGTTCTTTCGCCTGATCAAATTTGCTCTTCAGTATTCTGAAGATGAGAAATATTTCTCATTACAATCATCCCATTCGGATTCCTGAGGGTCGGTAATGTGATTGCAGATTTCTGGTTGTTGATTATCCACCAGAGTATTAGCGGAATCTGGTTCAGAAATTGAATCTGATAGATAACCTCTTCGGAGACCAGGATATTACCACTCATGGCGACACACGTTAACGTGTGTCGCCATGAGTGTTGATCTACAATCAGATCGAAAGTTCATCTGATCTCGGATACTCGAATGGTTTGTCATTATAGCCAAAGCTCTTTCAACTGATAGAGGTCTTTGTAA
Source organism: Phoronis australis (assembly GCA_002633005.1). NCBI lineage: Eukaryota > Metazoa > Phoronida > Phoronidae > Phoronis > Phoronis australis. Next base: position 40,102 of record NMRA01000787.1, read on the forward strand.
CAACGCATATTCCCTGATTCCCCGATCCCGCGCTCCCGTACAGAATCGGTTTACTGCCTCCCTCTGAACTAGTTCCAGACCATATGAACCATACACTCTTTTTGCTAATCCTTTTGCCCTTATGTCCCTTTCACATGGGGATTCATCAGCCCTCTGGCGTTCTGACTCCAGTTTTCGCTTAGCCAAATCAATCATCCTGCACGGAGTAGAAATCATCTAGTTTAAAGAACACGCCTGACAGTGAAATCATTGGCTCTGTTTCAAAAACCCCCAAAATCAATTCCAAATGAGGAACCGATACACAGGATAATAAAGCTTCCTTTCTGGGCGCTTCAGTAAGACCCACCATTTCGATCCACTGAGAAAATAATTTGAAACGTCGGTAATTGGTTGACCCGTCAAAGAGGATGTGACTGGGCATCTTTTACCTGACCACGTTATCTACCAATACTAATCACGCTTGGTTGTATTTCAGTTTAAAAAATTCCCAACGGGGTTCACGGTTCTACACTGGCCATAGCATTATGCGGTGCATCGTTATCGTTGCACCATCCCCTCAAACTAGCATTTTCCTGACCATTTGTAACACTGCGCACTAATGGGAGTAGCCTGCTGGTTATTCCAAGCTTCTATTGGTGCAGCCACCGGAGTATTCGAAATTTCTGCTGCCGACCACCGCACTGAATCATGACAACGTTCAGTGACTACTAGACGTAGGGGATTCTGGGTGTGTGATAACATCTAGCTTCTTTGTTAACTGCACTTGAATTGCCTAGGACGGCGCTTTAAGAAGCTTCTAGTGAGGTGGCCTAGACGAACGTCTGCCCTGTCGATTAAGTAAATTTAAATTTTTGTTTTATGTTCCTGAGTGAAGTTTGAAAAACCTGTCAATCAGTCAATTTGGCTATGCTTTAAATTATTACTAAAAATTTATCTGCAGTCTTGTGTTTTATGGATTAAAAGATTTGTCGTCTCTTTATCGTCTTTTCAGTGAGCTCAAATTAAACTAGAAATAGTCATCGCAACGCTGTCAAACAGCCATTCAGGAATTACAATAAAATCCGTATCAGAGGCCATAGTGCATGGCCATTTGAGTTGGCTAAGTGGAAGGTAAGAAGCCTGTGGACATCTTCATGGGAACCTTAAGAATTCAGTAGATGATCAACAGTCACGGTACAAAACATAACATTCAAAATAATCCAGTAGGTGCAGCTATATCGCATCGTCGTGTACGTGATTGTAACTAGCGCGTATGCGACAACTCTCCTTTTAATAAAAAGAAGAACAACACTAACATAACAAACTCGAAGTGTGTACAAAAAGTCCTGTGGCACACAAGAGTCTAAGACCAAATCCTTGAAACGCTGAGGAAGTCTTAATTTCTCGCCTAGGACGGGCTGAGGGTTCAGCTACATGTACGGCTTTGTTGTGTGACAGAGACTGTATAATGTGTTGGGCAGCGTTGTTTGTGTGTTTTCTCTGTTCCAACGAAAACCCGTATTTGTGAACGTTGATGTTTTAAATAATCTTTCTATTAGAATAAGAGTAATATTGAACACGTCATAGTGATGTTTATAGCTTACAGAACAGATCCATCATTTCCGCAAGAGTAATTTTACTGCTGGAGAATCAGCCGTAAAAATTATAAGAACAATACTTTTGTAGAATGTAAATTTGTTCGTTTTATAATTGTTATCTTACCGGCTCGTGTAGTATGCCTACGACCGGGAAGACTTAGAAAAAGAATATAGAATTTTGGGAGAAAATCAAAACATGTTTTATCTTGAAAAGAAATTCGACTGAGACTCCATGTGAAAACCGAACGCCGCATCAAATGCGATACACTAAATTTAACCAATAAACAACAAACTTCAGAGTGAGCAGTTACCATGGTCTTTACTTAATGTTTCTGTAGCTGTGATGTTATATACAACGTTATGTTTTTATGTTTTGTGAATGGCCGCCGATGTCGACCTGACGGATAGAAACTCAGTTGTTTTGTTTTTGAAGTTCGAGTATTGAAACTGAAAACCCAGAAGCGGGAGAAAAGGGAGAGTCGAATAGTTTAAAAATATGTTCAAATTTATTATTGCCGTCGTAAATTACAAACACTGTGATGATGTAAAGGAATTTATAGATAACTATTGAACAACTCATACACTTTTGGTAAAATCCAGGGGACTAACTATACGTCACACATTGCGTTTGAAAACTTGAGGCTGGAGCGGGTTTTAGACACCAGACAGACTGCCAAAATTCTAGTTCTCGGCTTTTTATAGACCAAAAGAATGCACCTGAGGAGGGAGTCTAATGCATGGGTGACGTATAAGTAGAGTCATTTAAGAATTCTTTTCAATTTCAGCACACTGCGGTAAGTGAACATGCCAATTAAACACCCTACTTTACAACGCAATAAGCCTAACCAATTAAAAAATAGGTCAAAGGTCATTGAGTGCAAATTCAGATTTTGAGCTAGAGACCTCAAAATTACATATCCGTTTACTAAATGCAATTGGGTTTGAATTCTAAATTTTCAGGTCATTTGGTGCACCCATGGGGTCATTAGGTGCATTTTTCTTCTGAAAAACCATTTCATTTCATCTTGTATTCTGAAGCGCTTAAAGTAAAACATCTGTGATTCTTAGCATTAACCACACTTTAAGTCGAGTGTACAATTATTTCCTCATCAGGGTTCGTAATGCACCGGAAGAGGTCAATTAGTGGGAAGGTCATCAAAATATTAACGTGTAATTTCTCCTACAATTTTAAAGAATTACTTTTTATATTGGTAAACGTGTTGCTGTCAGTTACTTCCCAAAACAATTCCAGTAATATGCATGCGCAGAGTCCATTATTGTCACACCGTGACAATAATCTTTCTAGTTTCAACGTTCTTCTTACTGCTACTTGTTATCATAGAAATAACTTCAGTGAGAATACATACAAAGAAATTCATGAAGAAAACATGCCAATATTCTAATAAACGTATTCCAAAAACCTTACATACCTTCAACTACTAATGATGAAGCACTGATTGTCAGGAGCTCCTCATCAACTCTGACAATAACACATCTTTGAAAAACATCAATGATGCATGCTTGGCCTTCTCTTACATCCTGTTCACTGTCCTCTCTAAACTGCACCAGATCATTTTTGACCAGTTCTTTCAGGACTGACATCTGCTTGACAGTCGCAGCTTACGCTTTTTTCTGCCTAGAATAACACAGTCAAACAATACTCAGTGGTAACAGCCACAAAGCTTTCACGAATATCAAAAAATGAATGACAAGATACTGCACTGATTAAGACGGCTCCAAAAAAACTTTGGCCATTCTGTGGGAACTAAATTATTTATGATAGTAAAAGTACTCCTACATTATAGTGTGACTCATCGTAATTGCAGTTGGAAATTTCTTTAAACGAACAACCCCACGAATTAACGGCCTATTTTATTTATACAGCAATAGCATCAAGCGAGTAGAGACCTAAGTGACGATAAAAATACTTGCGTTTTTCTCCACCTGGTCCCAAACACGACACACTCTCGATTGGGCTCAGCCTTTCGCGAATTTCACTCTGCTTGACTACCTGATCCGAGAAAACTGACGTGAATCCCGTCGTCATTTATTTCCCTCGCAGTTGCCTCCGCCCAATGTCCATTTTCGTCTATTGCCTGTACTTTTTGTCTAACTTTCATTTTGAAACGGCTACTTTTTGGCAGAAATAAAACTACACACCCATCCTCACGTGTTGGACTGGACTCACTACTCACCACGATACGCGAGTTAGGTCCTTATAGACATGTTCACCAAAATGAAATTGCTGTTTTACTGCTAAAAATAGCGTATTTTTTACTTATATTTTGATAATTTAACATAAAAATAGTTTAAAAATGGCAATTATAAGTCTTCCTTTGTTGACAGTGAAACCGCGTTACCGCGTAGTAATCTTTTGTGAGGATTCTCCAGTGTGCAGGGCTAGCCTGAACTAAAAGTGAAATATCTTGGCCAAAATTTCATCGATTTTCGTGGGAGAAAAACACTTGTTTTCAGAGTTTTACGAGGAATTTGTTGATGAATCTTACATGTCATTGAAAAAGGCAAAAATATAAAAGAGCGAGTAATATTTCTTCAAGCAGCCCTTATCACCGAACCATCGGCTTCACGGGCAATAAAGTGTAATCGACTGAATAGATCCGTCGACCACAGATCTACCCTGTGGTTTTTCGCTTGATCCCAGACCGTCCCGAGTTGGCTCCTGGAGTTCGGTCTCTCACAAGGTTTTAGCGTTATTTTCACTGCACACAATAAACAGTGTCGTTAATAAAATATTGGGTAGTTGTGTCACACTTATTTTGCCTCACTCTACTTCATCACGAAGCATGTTGGTGACAGCCTCTGGGAGCCTGAGCTGCGTCTGTGATACCGCAGGTTGACGAGGGATGAGCGGCAGCAGCCATGTTTCTTTTGGTTGAAATCTTTCACACTGAGCTAAAAAGGATATCCAGCACTCTCTTTTGCTTGAGCTAAAAAGTGGTTCCCAAGATGGCAGGGCTTTTTTATCCTCTCAAGTGGAACCCTCTCAAGGCTCCGCTTGACTAGGAAAGCTTCCTATTTGGAACACTAGTCAGTATGGTCTGTTCAAGTGTAGTCGCCTTAGTGCTACACAAGGCCTTGTACAGGCATCGCACTTCAGTGCCGTGTCTCCCGAAGATAAAATGATATGGCTTGCTGTGTTGTTTCCCTGAGTTCACATGGGGTTCAAGCCAGTCCCTGACATTGTAGATGCCAGATACAACCTCACTCTCTGGACGCAACAGAGTGACCAGATCGCTGAATGGTTCCACATCCTTCTTTCTCAGGGTTTCGGCAATATGGCTGAACGCTGCATCAATATCCTCATATGAGTTAGTCGTGTCTTAACGAAAATTTAGCAAAAGAAATGAAGAGTTATTTGCAATTCTTGCTTTTCCAGGTATGCTATGGTGCAAATCTTAAACTCTTACCACAATGATCTTACAGTGTTATTTTACATTAGTTAACAGTAATGTTAAGTAAGTATTTTTAAACAAGAAATAAGTTGAATATTTGGACAAAAGTGGTAAGTCACTTGTGGAATCATTGTCAACGGATCAATAAATTTTCTTCTTTGGGTTATTTAAAAATGCCAGAAACTGAAAAATCGTAACCACGAAAAGCTTTCTGTTTTCAGATACTGGGACTTCCTGTTATGAAAAGAGTAATTTTAGGTGAACTGGTAACGCACTTAAAGTCACTCAGATGCAGCAATTGTTGCAAAAATGGTTTTGGCTTCAACGTCCAAAAGTGAGTTTAGGTCACACAGGGCATTAGTACAAGTGGCCAGGCCATTGTTAAAAATTAAACCAACGAACAGCTTTGCATCTTAGTGAACTTACTCTGGTCCATTCCATGAATTATCAAACTGAGGAACTTCTTTGGCTGAAGCACGGCCTTTCCTCTTTTAGAGTAGTAAAACTGCCTTTCAAGCCTATGTAAAACAAATTAAATGCATTTGATTAAGCCAAACGTGTGGTTCAGTTCTCCAAAAATATGGGTCATTTTGCCAGACATGGAATTACCAACAAGCCCTTTTTAGAAAACATATTTTCAGTTACTAAGTCAGTTTTAATTTCAAACCTTATCAAGAATGATGTTAACAGTAAAAAAAAAAATAAATTGAACGTGCAGAGCTGTTGTTTTCAATTTATAATAACACTACTCACATCTGACGTTCATTATGCAGCCTGATTTCATTGTGAATGAAAGTGATTTTTTCCGGGTCTTTCTCCCTCGTACGCTGTAGATCGAGGCTTACACAGATGGAACACTTTGTGAAGCAGTTAGTCTACAATACGACACAAGGAGAAATACAATTAATGAATGTATCAGAAACACGTATCACGAGTTCGCAACCAGATGTCAAATTCGATGGCTTTAAATCAAACACAAATTTTCTCTGCACACCTTTTTTACTTTCACTTACAGAAAATACTGCTTCCTTAATCTGTAGAAGGTTGTCTTGGAGACGGGTTCACCATCAATTTCAGTTGTTTCTTTTCTGTACCTCTTGTACATGCCCTCAATGTGCGGTGGGGCAGCCGACACTTGTTCTTGTGAGGTTGACTCTCCTCACACAGGGTGGCGTACTCCTTTGTCCATTTCAAAGTCTTGAGGGACTTTGGTGTTGTTTGCCGAGGCTTTTTTGGTCTGCCTCGTACTGAATTCTCATTCACAAATGCGACATGGCGATAAAAGGTACTTCTAGATATACCATACAGAGCGGTGAAAGAGCGTTGGCACAACAATCGATCTTCCACTCCGTACTGCTTCTCAGAAGAACGTTTTCTAATCACTTTAAATGGTTTGTTTATGAGTGATGATTAAGACCCTTCAGCCTATTAAGGAAATTTGCTTGTTGCTTACAAAGCCTGTATACGTCGGTGAGGTCCGTGCACAACATCAAGCGACCGAAATATTAAGCCACATGTCTTATAAACTACAAGAAACATGCTGTCGAGCATTAGTATAACAACAACATTCGAGTAAATATGATCAGAAATCCAACGTCATCATAACATAAACTTGGTTCATGGATGATGTTAGTCACCAGGCACAAGAATACGCAAAAATGCCTAATATTACACATCAGCGTGTAAGATTAAGCATCCGTAAGTAATCTCATGCAGTCATGTATGTTGAAAAAGTCGCCCGTGCGACTATGGGCCATCAGCCTGCAAGACTATGCATCTTTACCTAATATCAAACGATCATGCATAATATGATGACAAAAAACCGGTGTGACCAACGCCTATATAAAGGTCTGAGCTCAACATCAAGCGACCATAATATTACGCAAGAAACCCCTAATGAAGCATGGAAATGAAATGATGAATCACTGTGCATTGCACAGCGAATTGTAACGAACATATTTTACATTCTCATATTGGGTACATGTAACTTGATGGCAAAATGTAAAGCGCCCATTTGAGCTAATAGTTGAACGATTGTTTGAGACACGAACACCTGCGCAAAGTTTAACACGAGGGTGGCAGAAGCACATACGCTAACTATGGGAACGGAATTATGGGAAATTGCATTCAGCTTTCAAAATAGATGAGGTTAAAATCCTTCGTCAGCCACCTTATGGGTTGACCATATGAAATCTACCTGAACTATGAACGCGACTTAAATAGTACGCGACCATAATATTACGCATGAAACCTTCACCGAAGTATGAAAATGATGAATCACTATATCGCGCAGCCAATTGTAACGAACATGTTTTATATTCTGATATTGGGTTTTAGTACATGTAATGGGGTTAAAATCCTTCGTCACCAACCTTATGGGTTGACCATATGAAATCTAGCTACCGGAGTTATATCGGTCCAATGAGCAATCGTGCGTGCGACCCCTATCTAAGCTGAAGCGTGCAATATCAAGCAACCGTAATATTATGCCACGCTTTGTCTTATAAACTACAAGCAACATGCTGCCAAGCATTGGTATTTCAAAAAAATTCGAATAAATATCACTAGAAATCTGAAGTCATCATAACATAAACTTCGTTTTACGATGATGTTACACGTCAGGCACAAGACTACGCAAAAATGCGTAACATGACAGGTCAGCGTGTAAGATAACGCATCAGCACGTAATATCAAGCAGTCATGTATGATGAAAAAAGTCGCCCAGAAGTGTGCAACTGAGGACTAGGAACGTGTAACCTTAGAGATCCGTACGTAATATCCAGCATTTATGCGTAGTATTATATGTTATGAAAAAATCGCCCGTGTGACTAAGGCCTACAAAAGCACCCCTGCCTAACATCAAACGACTGTAATATTACGCAAAAAATTCCAATGAGGTGTCGGAAAGACATGGTTTTCAAAAAAGCGTGCGCCGCGCCTTAAAAACTCAACAAAATCAACTCGTACTCCAGCGCTATCAGGGCTCAACACTAACGGTTGCCCGATTACCCGTGTACATGTGGAATTTGAAAAGTACTTGCCCGATGGGCAAGTTAAAAAGCTAGCCGCACAGGCAAGTAGATCCTAAGATTGTCTGCTCGACATTTGCTCCAAAGTAACGAACCCCGACACAAGCCTAAAAACCGTCGAAAAAGCCCCTGTGGCCGTCAAAGATCGAAACTTACGTCTTCGAATGAGCACCGAAAGGAAAATAAAACGAGTTTGTTGCAGCGTGCACAGATGACGCTCGCGGTTAAATCCTTTCGATTCTCTGAACGTGCCCTGCAGTTTCTGAATAAGTTGTCACGTGATACTACTGATCGTCTGCACTCTGGCAAAACGTCTAAACATGGAAGCCGTCCAGGCCTGGGAATTCGTTGTTCGGGCAAGTAAAAATTTCAACTAAGTTAATGTTGAGCCTTGGCTATGACGGCGGACAGGGGAAAATCCCCCGAGCGCCAGAGGCCCATCGCATCCATGTGTAATATCAAGCGTCCATAATATCATGCGTCGGAACACGACAAAAGGATCAAAAGAGTGGAACAGCTTGCTTATTGAAGTTAGCCTTCACAAGCCCAAGAGAGGGAAAATCACCAGAGAAAAACACAATATCTAAGCACCGTCCCGCGCGTAATATCAAGCGACCGTAACTGTGGGGAAATTCTGGCTATGTAGTATAGGGGTTCGCCGTGTGAGTTGCCTCGCAGTGTCGGTAGATACAAAGTGGTGATAACTAGACAGTTCAGCAGTGAACCTGTCCAAATAACAAGTCGTGTCGTTGTGCTGAATATATGGCAACTGATTTTATTCTGCACTCCAAGTCATTTATATACACAATCATTGACAAAATAACTATGACACGTGGGCTAATACTAAGGAAATGACTAAACTATAATACAAAACAATTCTTATAAATGATTCGACGTCACAAGGAAGCTAGACCAAATAAGGCAGATTGTTACGTAACCAATTCCGGAGTTGAAGGAACTCTGTAGTAAACAAACTGTCTGTGACGTATGGCTGGACATTTGAGCTGAGACACATCTGGTTCCGGTCAGTATGAATCAGCTGATGGGCGAAGTGTCAAAACAAANATCGCTGAATGTTTCGGCATCCTTCTTTTCAGGGTATCAGCAATATGGCTGAACGCTGCATCAATATCCTCGTATGAGGCAGTCATGTCTTAACGAAAATTTAGCAAAAGACATCAAGAGTTATTTGCAATTCTTGTTTTTCCAGGTATGCTATGGTGCAAATCTTAAACCCTTACCACAATGATCTTACAGTGTTATTTTACATTAGTTAACAGTAATGTTAAGTAACTATTTTTAAACAAGAAATAACTTGAATATTTGGACAAAAGTGGCAAGTCACCTGTGGAATCATTGTCAACGGATCAATAAATTTTCTTTTCCGAGTTATTTAAAAATGCCACAAACTGGAAAATTGTAACCACGGAAAGCTTTCTGTTTTCAGGAGTAATTTTAGGTGAACTGGTAACGCACTTAGTCACTCAGATGTAGCAATTGTTGCAAAAATGGTTTTGGCTTAAACTTCCAAAAGTGAGTTTAGGTCACACAGGGCACTGGTACAAGGGGGCAGGCCATTGTTAAAAAGTAAACCAACGAACAGCTTTGCGGATCTAAGTGAACTTACTCTGGTCCATCAATTATCAAACTCAGGAACTTCTTTGCCTGAAGCACGGCCTTTTCTCTTTTAGAGTAGTAGAACTGCTTTTCAAGCCTATGTAAAACAAATTAAATGCATTTGAGTAAGCCCAAAGTGTGGTTCAGTTCTCCAAAAATATGGGTCATTTTGCCAGACATGGAATTACCAACAAGCCCTTTTTAGAAAACATTTTTTCAGTTACAAAGTCAGTTTTAATTTCAAACCTTATCAAGAATAATGTTAACAGTAAAAAATGAATTGAACGTGCAGAGCAATTGTTTTCAACTTATAATGACATTACTCTTATCTGACGCTCATTATGTTGCCTGAGTTCATTGTGAATGAAAGTGATTTTTTCCGGGTCTTTCTCCCTTGTACGCTGTAGATCGAGGCTTACACAGATGGAACACTTCGTGAAGCAGTTAGTCCACAATAAGACACAAGGAGAAATACAATAAATGAATGTATCAGAAACACGTATCGCGAGTTCGCAATCAGATGTCAAATTCGATGGCTTTAAATCAAACACACAAATTTTCTCTGTGAACCTTTTTTACTTTCACTTATGGAAAATACTGCTTCCACAATCTGTAGAAGGTTGTCTTGGAGACGGGTTCACCATCAATTTCAGTTGTTTCTTTTCTGTACCTCTTGTACAGGCCCATTTTTCTAGTGCGGTGGGGCAGCCGGCATTCGTTCTTATGAGGTAGACTCTCCCCGTACAGGGTGGCGTACTCCTTATCCATTTCAGAGTCTTGAGGGACTTTGGTGTAGTTTGCCGAGGCTTTTTTGGTCTGCCTCGTACCGAATTCCCATTCACAAGTGCGACATGGCGATAAAAGGTTCTTCTAGATATACCATACAGAGCGGTGAAAGAGCGTTGGCACAACAATCGATCTTCCACTCCGTACAGCTTCTCAGAAGTACGTTTTCTAATCACTTGCAACAGCCACTGCGTATGCTCTTTGCTGTCTCTAAACCAGAAGGTTTCCTTACATGACTTTATATCAGCATCGCTGAAAGGTTTTAAACAGTTCCGTCTGCAACAGTTATGAATTGATTTGGTTATGGCTACTTCTGGTTTGGATACTTTTTTGTGTTGCATTCTGCTTCGTTTTGGGTCTGCATCTGCAAAGAATTAATAAAATTTGCAAAAATGCCATTTTCATTGATACTTTAAATGCCATGCATAAGATAAGCCACATCACTTTAAACGTTCAGTTAAAGTGCGATAGTTCTAAAACCCCTTCGACCCACACACCCCATGACCCAAAACCTTGACCCAGTCTATGCTATGTTGACTCCATCTGAACAAAGAACAAGTGCTGACTTGCAGGACCAATGAGTTGGGCCATGAGCTTGACTGGCTTTTCCCTGTTTTTTAATGCATTAAGAGAGTGTTTGGCAAGTTTGAAACCCAAAACAGAAAAACTGACAAAATCGAATCAAAACCTACCAACATTACAAATGTCGTTCTCAACAGAGCGTAATCGTCTTTTCTGCTCTTCAGACAATGGCAGATTCTATCTTTTTTTGGAGAGTGCATGGAACTGACATTCACAATCTTAGTCACATTTTCACTATTAAAATGAGATAGCGTTGAATTTGTCTATGAAATTGAAGTTGACTTTTAAGTCGATTTCAGAGATGCGGATGAAAGTTCGGACTTCTTAAACTAGTTTGAACTCCAAAACATTGGAACATTGTTATCATATTTACTAGGCCCTAACTCTGAGTAGTTATATTGGAAAGCATGTTGACAAAGTTTGGATAAAGTTGGTAATAATAGTAGACTAACATAACATAACATAACATAACCACAGCTTCATTCCAAGCTTCAACCATAACAAGTCAAATCAAAGCCACTTACTCTGTCACAAAATTGGCAATCCACCAATGGGAAACTATAGATGACCATAGGTGGTGCTAATGAATAATTGAGGTTCTGCTTTTTAGCACCTGAATAGTTGAGCTGATTGTCTTATGTCATTACTAATACTTGAATGTTCTACCTGAATGCATGAATATATTCCCAACAAAAACGTTAACTCACAAGTGCCAGCTATTGAATTTCAAGTTGCCCATAGTAAAATTAAAACAGATAGAAACTTTCAATCAAAAATACACACCACCTCACAATCATTTTTACATTTGTAAAGGTAAAAACTTACCTGTTAGTAGTGATGAAGCATTGGGATGATGACTAGGGCTGTGACTTGACTTATTTTCACAGTTTTCATGCATCTCTGCAGTGACTTCGGATATTAAAAGATGACGAATCAAAAGAATGATCAAAAAATGGCTGTCCATTTCTAAGTTCTCTGCACACGATGATGAATTCTGACTGGTGCTCAATAATATTTTGAACAATGACATTCTTCCAGCCGACTCTTACACAATTATTTGGTTTGGATGTTGTGATGCAAAACTTATCCAGATTCAGTCGTTTGTATTGCCTTCTAATTGGATGAACAAAATCATTAGGTAAAGGGCCGCTAAGGTGTTCTTGTTTAACCTCCATTTTCTGTGCATGAGTTACCTGCTGTGTACCCTCCTTTTCTCTCAACTGGAGAACGGCTTGCTGTAGTTCTGAGCTTCACTTCTTGACCAGTCGTTTAAGTTGATGAAGATAATTTTCAAAGGGAAAAGCTGAAAAGTCATCTAGTGGTCCTTGGTTCTTTACATAATTGGCTAAGTGAATGAAACTGAACGTTTTATCCAAGGAAATGGGGTCCATACAGTTGAGCACAGTTACAAAATGTTTTAACATGTGTCTGGCATAGTCGTAAATGGTATCTGAGGCAAGAGTTGACAACAAACGAATAGCAACAGAAAATGTAACAAAATTGGCTTAAACTTCTTTCTTTACTTTGTCTTTTAGTACTACAATGCCAGTATAGAGCAAAAACAATCAAAATTCTGTTGCCTTCCACTGGTCCATCTCTGATAAGTCTCTGGGTTTCCTTGGGAACTCATTCGGGATGGAGTTGGACATTGAAAGCAATGAGTCACTTATTAATCTTTTGCACTGTCTACCAAACATTCCAACAAGGGGTCCCTTTGTCCACAACCAAAGTAAAAGTCGCATCACTGCAAGGCAAACCAAGTGCATGTGGTGCAAATCTTTGTCTTGGTATTCAGGAATTAGTCACTGAGAGTAGCTTCTTGTGGCACCTCGGTGAGCATGCCTTGGATTGTCACAAGGTAAGTTGCAGGTTTACCACAGTCAATGTCATGCAGTTCAAGCATCAGCATTTGTCAGCTTTCGAGAACGAGATGGCTCCAGTGCCATGGTGATGGTAAAACTCAGAGGTTTTATTAACATCATGGTTGAGGTTAGGTTTCTGGAACTGAAGCTCAATTTGCACTTGAATTGCAAAGGACGGCGCTTTAAGAAGCCTCTGGCGACCGACTGACTCACGAGGTAGCCTAGACGGACATCTCCCCTGTCAATCTGCTCAGTACGGTTCTCTAAAAAAATAAATTTAAATGTTTTGTGTTCCTGAGTGAACGTTTCATTATCTTTTACATTTATGAAAAACCTGTGAATCAGTCAATTTTGCTTGAAATTATTCAAATTAATGTGCAGTCTTGTGTTTTATGGATTTAAACATTTGTCGACTCTTGATCATCCTTTCAGCGAGTGCAAAATAAACTAGAAATACTCATCGCAACGCTTTCAAACAGCCACCCAACAATTACAATAACACCTGTGTCGGAGGCCATTATCAATGCAGGGCCATTTGAGTACAGGTACTATTATTTTTATTATTATAACGCCGCTCTGTGCGTTGTAACAAGCTTTTGATATTTCATTTTGACCCATAACACATTTAAGCGTCGCATCAAATTTTTCCACAAGAGTATTAGTTATTTCTTCCGATGTATTTTGTGGCCCTGCTGTAAGTTGCACCTGGTCTCTGTGACTGCTAGAGTTCGCAACGGGTGTCGCCATGAGTGTTGGTCTACGATCACATCGAAAGTTCATCTGATCTCGGATACCCTAGTGGTTTGTCATTATAGCCAAAGCTCTTTCAACTGATAGAGGTCTTTGTAACAACACATATGCCCCGATCCCGCGCTCCCGTACGGAATCGGTTTACCGCCTCCCTCTGAACTAGTTCCAGACCATATGAACCATACGCTTTTTGTGCTAATCTTTTTGCCCTTATGTAAAAATGGCACTTGGCGTCTTTGTAATGGCAATCGTTTGCCACATGATCTTCCTTTCCACAACGAGGGCATGTCCCTTAGGAAGAGTAACTTCCTTTCTTTTTCTTTGTAATTTAGCACTGGCTCCCTATAGACTACTTCCTTGGCTACTTTCCAAGCATGTTCAATTTGTGTTGCGATTTGGCCAGATGTGTAAATGTCAGTTCAACATCACTGAGTTTGAATAATGCTTTGAGTGATGCCACGTAATTGTTCATGGCTTCTTCCTGGGGATACTTGGTGGTATTAAGTCGCAGTTGCCAGCATCTTGGCGATTGCGTGCGGCCAGCGTGCATTGTCCGTTCACAATTTGAAAGATTCACGAACAACGATACATTTGGGATCGAACTGATTCTCCATTAATGGCTGTCTCTTACATAGAAATGCCATTTATGTCAGAGTTTGTTGTCCTGCTAATACACCCAATAGTTTATACGAAGTATTACCCTGATTAGTCAGGAACACCCGGGCAAGGTTGTCACCAGGAATGGAATTTACAATGGCAAACGTTAGAAATCTTGCCCAGTAGTCCTTCAAAAATTCAGATGAACTGTCAAAAGGCTAAAATGTGGGGAACTTAGGATGTGACTGAGCCACGCTTTGTGGCTTTGCCAAATGTGCCTCTATTGCATTGGAATGCTGCATTTGTTCTGTATTCTCTTGAATTTGCCCTTGCATCAAAGATATCAATTCCAAAAATTCGGCCACCATGCAAAATTCAGTCATCCTCGTCACCAAAACTGCGGTGTTGATTGTTGTGTTGTGAGCCCAAGACCAGAGGTTTTGGGATTTTCTGTAGATAACCCCATTGGCGTTATTAGTATTCAGAAAATGAAAAAATTTAGGTGTTTTAGTAACACCAAATAAACGCTCGGGCGTTTATTCAAAAAAGAAGGGTGTGTAAATAAATTTGCTGACTTCGACATGTTTTTCTGCTACATTCGTTGTGTATTCTCTTGAATTTGCCTTTGCGTCAAAGATATCAATTCCAAAAATTCGGCCACCCTGAACTCTTTTACGTCCTCATTGCAAAATTCAGTCATCCTTGTCACCAAAACTGTTGTGTTGTGTTGTGAGCCGAAGACGAGAGGTTTTGGGATTTTCCGTAGATAACCCCATTGGCGTGTATTCAGACAATGAAAAAATTAGGCGTTTTAGTAACATCAAATAAACGCTCAGGCGTTTATTCAGAAAAAAGGGGCTGACTTTGACATGTTTTTCTTGAAACTTTCTAAATTTTGTGTTCATAAATGCATAGTTTGCAAACACCTGACTCGTTTTTATAAATGATAGATGCCCCACAAAACCGAATTTGTGACTAAAAGTTGATGCTGAGTGAACTGTTTAGAGGAAATTTTTGATGGATTTAAAAAAACGAGAAAATTTCAGGAAGTAAAGAGGTCGGGCTTATTTTTTTAACAAACGAGCGCACCTTTCTATTTCAAAATCGGTCGGGGTACAGACCAGAACTAGCTTTGCGTTTTTGCGGCTTGCCTTAGTAGTTTGAATTGGAAAGTGTTACTCTAAATAGACTCTGTCAACAGAGTAAGCCATATATTCAATTTTCCAATCCTTGATGGTCATTAAATTTGCGGGATACTGTTTATAGTTACATGGCCATTTATTGTTAAAATTCATGTGACATTTCATTCCTGTTCAAGTCTGACCACTATATTTGGAAAGTTCCTGATAAGTTCATTTGAGATCTGAACCTTCTTCAGTATTGACACTTCTGTTTCATACTTCTTTCATACTTCAACACATCAATGTGTATACCTTTAAACGTTCGTTGACTAATTGTGTGTTCTCCAAAACAACATTTTAGTTTTAAGCAGTGACTGTCAACCTTCGTGAATACTTCACGAGTGTCACTCATGTTTCACCGTTTTACCTGTTCATGATCAACGCATGAAAGTATATATTTTTTAATGCTTCATGAAGACGAACCACAATCTGTACTTATATTAGAGAAGTCTTCTGAATCATTGAGAGTTGTTATTGTAAAAAATGATGGCAAGCTTTGAACATGGATTTTTTCAACACATGGAGAGATTTGCATGAAAATTTGTACACTTGATTAGTGCCCTATAGTGTATAGTCGAGGGAAGGTTGCCTCGATTTTTGACGTCAGTTTACAGATATCAGCCATTAAAAATGAAGGGTTGTTATTTGATAAAACGTGAGTGGTGCCCACGAAAGTTGACATAGCCCGTAAGTCAGGGATGTTATTGTAATCGAGAATTAACAGTGATTGCATATGATTATTCAGCATCCTGGATGCTATGTAAAAATGCATGTAAAATAAGTCATACGATGAACATGAAGTTTACTGAAAAGGAACTGTTTTGTGGCTATTAACAGTCATGGCTAGGTAGAAACATCACAGATGAAATGTTTAGACTGACTTCTTGAGAATGGTGCATACCTTCTGTCTGCTAATGTACTGAAAATAGATATAATTTCGAACAAGCGGTCTTCACACCAGTCTGTGATGTCTTCTACGGCCATCACGCAAAGTATATAAGTTCTGACATCTGTTACACCCATAGGTGACATTAAGTGTTTATTCTCAGTCCTTGACTTGGAGGGTATGACTTAATCATGTTATGTGTGAATCAACTAATCCTGACCTTTATCATTTGCCGTGCCTCTAAACTTCTACGCACGCTTTTACCCTTTCCACGACTATTTCGTTCTTTATACGCATCTACAACCATTGGTCTTCTACTAACTCAATGTCTTTTCCTCATGCGACCGCTATACAAAAACATCGTTTGACACTCTGAAGGAAGGCAGACGGGGATCTGTCTCAAAAACTAGCAGTGGCAATACGAAGTTGTTCAAGTCGACACTCGTGCTTTCATCTCACCAAACTCCCGTTTTGCATTATCTATTCCATATCTAGATCTAAAACAAAAATAAGTTCATGGGGTTAATAATTTGGCGGGATATGTATTGCAAAAACCTAGAAATTTTGCATAGGTGTCGTGTTTGTTGAAATATCGCCTTAATTTGATTTCGAGTTAATGCATTGGTATATACGGAAAGAAATGGTAATTGTGTGCTTTACATGTAATTAATTTCTTCGTAAATAGAAATATTATATAATTAGCGTACATGTTTGTCCCGTTCTGATATCACTAGTTTTGATGTTCACCCGAGAATACTTCGCAAATTTGCAATTTTGCATGCAGTTCTTTCTAAAAATACCATAAGAGCTTGGGTTTGATAAATCGATACAATGTGATGTCTCATTGAGTACAATTATGAGTGATTTGTGAACTATCTTTAGATGAAAGGCAACATTTCTACAGCCTCTGGTTGGGTTCTTGTAAGCCTGTGCGACCTCTGGTGGATTTGGAACATCCAGATTGGAAATTAACAATATTGACGTCTTCTCAACCAGATCAACCATTGACAAGAATATCTATTCCTTATGTAGAAAGACTTTCTGAACAATTACTATTTGTGTTCAAGAAATTTGATATCACCACGTCTTTCAAACCTATTGTCAAATTGAGACATAAACTGGTGTACTCTACAGACAAACTACCTGAGGGAAAGATAGTTAATGTAGGCTATGGAGTACAATGTGGAGAGAGCCCTGAAACTAATGTAGCTGAAACTAAGCAGTACTTGAAAGCACAGTTGTCCCATTATTGTCGGCCTAGTTACGATGATACTGTCATTGATCTGGTCACAGCTTTGATCTTGGCTGTATAGTTATCCTTGACAAGGAGGGAAATGGTTTGAACAGGAAGTCAAGGAGTGTATACACAAAAGAATTGAAATTCTGTCTTTGAACCAAAGTGGAAGCTTGACGGAATTCTGGCTAGTTTCCCAGCGCGGATATTCTCAACTCCGACCGAATCCACCTGAGGTCACACAGGCTTGAAAAAGCTAACGCGTTTCCCAGGGCTCACAAACTCTGTCGTCACGGATATCTGGAGGGTCTGTACAGGAGACCATGAACAAGCCAGCACAGGCTGGCGAAACGTTGCCTTTCATCTCAAGTAACCTCAGAAATGACTGATAGTTTTCTGCATGATATAGCTTGGGGTTTGAAATAAAAAATCTTTTACACATTGATACATACCAGGAATTTCCAAAAATAGGCTTAACCGAATGTGTGCCTTTGGATGTATTTTTGGAAAATGGTGGCAAAGAACACTTCGTGAGCATATTTTCGATAACTGTATGTTTTTACACACGGAATGGGTTTTGATGTAAAATTTGTTTACTTTGGTACCAGGATTTTCCATAGATAAGCCTAATCGATGAAACGCCCATGGGCGTTTATTTGGTGTCTTGTGTCAAGTGTCCAGATAGTGGGGCGTTTGTTCGTAAAATTTCCTCTTAAAAGCCCTATCAGCGTCAATTTTTTTGTCACAAATTCAGTTTTGTGGAGTATTTATCGTTAATAAAAACGAACAAAATGTTTGCAAACTATGCATTTGCGTATCCAAAACTATGACTTTTCGTGTACACGCCCTCTTTTCCGAATTGACGCCAGGGCGTAATTTAGTGTTACTGACACGCCTGAATATACATGCCCATGGGCTTATCTACGGAAACTCACAGTAATGCATTATATTTTGGGATTGTCATTTATCAAAACATCGCATGTTTTTAAAGTTATCTAACCGTGTTAGCACCGTATGAAGGACAGTTTGCCGATTGCGAAATGCATATGGACGAATAAAATTGTTAATAGTGAGATACAACTACATATATTTAAAACATGCTCATTCGATGCATCTATTTCTTTGTGACGTTACTATGTACGTTACTATGTACGTTACTACATAGCATATATTTTTGCTACGTACTTGAATGGATGGTTTTCGTTACTTTGAAATATTTAGGCTATTCCTTCAGACTCCTGAGCTATTTGGATATGCTCTGATATCTTGGCAATCGTCTCCATCGCATCTCCCGTTCAATATCTTCAAAGTACGTCTTAAATCGACGGTAAAGATGTTATAAAGTGAAAAATATGCATTCCTGCCAGGATACGACTCGGGCCGTGTAACAATGAAAAGCAGAATGACAACAGCAATGCATATCACAAGTTACATAGTGTTTGCGTTTGACAGTAACGTGCAGTGTTTCGCTTTGGCAACTAGACCAGGCGAAACCTCACTCTGATTGCGTGGTGAATGGGCACAGTGGTGGAAAGAATGTCTATGGGATTTAGGCTGTTGAAAAACAGTCGTTCAACTCCCTTAAATTTCGTCAAAAATATTTCGTCTATATGTAATACATATATTGCCGTACAGAAAATAACGAACATTGTATCGAATGAGCGTGATAAAAGAGGATGTGTTTCATTAAAAAACTTTTTGATGAACAAAACTGGACAAAAATGTTTGTTGCATCTGTTAATGGTTTATGTTCTTCCGCTCTTTCACTTTTGTCGAACTAGCGTTTTCATTGGAGTCTTCAAATGGGTCCTCTTCGTCGTTCTCAAATTCGCGGCCTGTGTACTCATCAAAATGTTTAACGCAGTTTCTGACAATATACCCCGGCGTGTGTTCAGTTTTGTTTCACGTTTTTGAAATATTGTTTTCCGAATATTCGTCCATGTGCAAATTCCCGGTAGTCCATTCGCTTTAGCTTATGCATTGTTTCGATGAGGGTAGTTTGACAGTGATCGCCAATGTTTTCCAGGTCAGCCAAGTTGTTACAAAAATCCTGTTGTAAAGTAATATCTCTAGTCTGTATTAGAAGCATTATTTTTGAATATGTCAAAAGTATTCGTCACAACTAGTGACATTTCAAATATCTTGCTGCAAATTGCTTGCTGCTTTTTCCACGATTTTCACCAAATGGTCACAACTACAACACTGGGACATCCCCGTGAAAAGTATGTGTAATGACTATCTTGTATTAAAATACTGACAATTTTGTATTTATTTATTTATGTAAAACCACCGACATCGTATTGGTTAAAATATTCATATAATACCAACGATCTTGTACTTGACAAAATGTTATGTAATAGTGACGATCTTGTATTTGTTAAAATATCTCAAATATTGACAGTCTAATGCTATTTGTTAAATATTGTTTATGTAATACTGACTATGTTATATCATGGCAATGATGAGAATATTATATTTGTTGAAATATAATATCTGTAATAGTTTAATTCTGTTTGCTAAAATGTCTTTTATGTAATACTGACAACCTTACTTAATAAAATGTTATATTACGGTAATAATGGCCATCCTTTCTTTATTAAAATATATTTAAAAGGTGATACAAACCCGTGTTCTGTAAAAGAACCGAACTTTTGTCGCTATAAACTTCGTTTCCACTTGTACTTACTCGGATGCCTTGTGATTTCTGGGTTTGCAAATAATTGATACTTCAATAAAGATTGAGATCATGCTCGTTGCTAAGATGACACGCCTTGACAAGTTGGCAGGTTACAGAACCTGATCTCGCAACTATCAGTTCGTTCAAAGCCTGGAACCATCTCCAAGTTGACAAAGTATTTGAAACCTATTTTGTAGCGGGAAGTGATCTGAGATTAAAGTTGTTTTTGAGATGCAAAACGTTCATAGCCCCTGTGAGGGCCAAGAACAAATTGAGTGTAACAAAGTGGAAGCTTGCTGGATTGTGCAGACGCCGCCCTCTTCACTGCGCACGTACATGATCTCGACAGGTGGCAGAAGAAGATGTTTCCCTCTGAAATGCACACGCATCAGCTTGCGATTTGTTTAAGTCCCACGCAACACCATCTTTCATATCATTGTTTTGGTTCATGTTTTGAGGTGGAATCATAGACATCACTTACACCGGACGCACACGCTACTGGAGCTGACAACTTGGCGTGATATTGGAGTGTTTCTGGTCACGTGACAAGTCTGTCTACATCAAAGACATCCGATCATCAATAAACACAATGATAATTAACTGTCACACGTTTTGCTCAAGACCCATAGACTGTCATTAAAAAGTGACTTCGGCAAATTGGTCGAGATCACACAATACACATGTCAGACGTTTTGCTTAGAGTTCCCACCATCACCCTGTGTCTCGAAAAGAATTTCATTGATTCAGCTCAAGAGATTTAATAGCCTTTTTACCCGTTTCTACGAAATGACCCAAAACATTAAAAAAGTATTTTTCTGTTATCGGGTTGTACGTAATGAGGAAAGTCCGTGGAGAACTGCCTTTTTAGATATGAAAAGGTGCGTTTGTGGAGGCTGTAGTAACAGCATTTTGACTGAGAACGCCTTTGTGTTCAAATTTCCTAACTACGTGATGAGTTGCTGCACAGAAATGGCATCGTTTTGTGAGCCCTACGAGAGTGGAATGTAAGAGTGGAACATACATTTACGATTTGGTCGGGAGCCATCATTTGTGCTGCACATTTCAAGAAGTCCTGTTTCAACCAAACACAAAAGCTGCCCTACGATGAAGCACTCGCCACCCTGTAAGTGTATTTGCAAATTTTATAAATAACTGCTTCTATTCTAAGGCAAGTGATGCCAGGCCCTCATCCCCTACACAGTTCGAGTGCAGTAGGCAGTGCTCGTTCCGTCATGGCACTAGTGAATACGAGTACCCCAGATTTACTGTGGCCTTTGTTAGTGTATTGTTTTGCATAATAGTTGCCCAGTTCTCGCTCAAAATCGTCCTCGTCTTCTGATCTGCTGTGTTATCACATTGCAATTGACCTTCAGGTGATGAAACGTGTTCCATCCATTACATTTGGCGGGGAAGTTAAAAATAACTAATTTTTCTTCAAACTTGAAAAATTCACGACCATTTGGCATAAAAAGTGCTTAGTAATTTTTATGCGCCCACATATTTATATCCTGCAAACAGTTTAATAGATACAGCCATGAGCGCAAAAAAACTGCCTCTAGGAGGCGCCACAGTAGTCGAACAGGCGGTCTAAATCAAAAGTTTCTTCCACAGAACTTCAGTTTATCATTGTCACTTTAAGTCATTCCTTAAAGGCTAGAAGGATGACAAGAAAAGGACCTTTTAGGCCACTTGCCATTATAAAACTGGTTTCAACTCGTTGCTCATACAAATTAGAGAAGTGATGTCATGTAAGCATGACTGACCCACTTCGGTAAACGACACTTCACTAATACAATTTCAGCACTTTATTGAACCCAGCAACTTCCATTTGGCAACGACAAAAATATTCTCCATAATTATAATTTTAAATTAAGTTAATAANCCCACTTATTTATATCCTGCAAACAGTTTAATAGATACAGCCATGAGCGCAAAAAAACTGCCTCTAGGAGGCGCCACAGTAGTCGAACAGGCGGTCTAAATCAAAAGTTTCTTCCACAGAATGTCAGTTTATCATTGTCACTTTAAGTCATTCCTTAAAGGCTAGAAGGATGACAAGAAAAGGACCTTTTAGGCCACTTGCCATTATAAAACTGGTTTCAACTCGTTGCTCATACAAATTAGAGAAGTGATGTCATGTAAGCATGACTGACCCACTTCGGTAAACGACACTTCACTAATACAATTTCAGCACTTTATTGAACCCAGCAACTTCCATTTGGCAACGACAAAAATATTCTCCATAATTATAATTTTAAATTAAGTTAATAATCCAACTATTTTTAACTTTATAGAATCAAACACAATTATTACATTTAACAATAACTTGGCAAACTAAGGCCTTCTGAGCATAACACAATCAGGTCTGAGAATACTAAATAATAGATCAAACATAAAACAAAACAAACTACAAGGCACAGTTTCCACAGATGCTGTACAGGCATGTGCATATATGACGGCGTACTTGGTAAATATAAGCATGCGTGAACCTAAAGTGGTTGCTTCCCAATACTGTTGGTTGATCATCACCTTATCGATCCTGAGGAACGATGCCGTGTGAATAGACGTGCAGTTGTGAAAAATGGTTAGCTACGGCCTCGAATATCATTTCTTTACATGATACCAAAAGTGTCGCTAGCGTATATGCAACATAAGTGGAAACTACACTTGAATTCCAAGCACCTGCAGGAGACAGGTGCCACGTTTAAATAAAGACTAGAATCAAAACGTTAGCACTGATTCACTGATTAATACCTTACATTTTCTTAGCACTGGTTCAATGTATAATATAAAATGAAATATGAATAACATCTCACCAATTTCTGACAAAAATAATCGGCAAAATGACCTTTCATTTTCAAGGGCCTTCTAATAGTGTTAATTGTCCATAAAAGCATCGACCAATAGCAACTATTGTGAAAAACTTGAATATGAAAAAGCATTTGATGTTGTACAACTTCCATGGAAAGATGATGTATGTCAGTCATACTGTGTCCTAAATTGTTGAGCTTTACTATAGTTAAAGTTTCACCTCTTGCAAACTAAGACGATCACTTCAGAGAAAATGATGTCCCTTATTGGTACAGGTTACTATTTACAAGAAAGTGTGTCAAATAGCAGGGCAACTGAATGCAAAAGTGAATTAGTGCACATGAATTAAACCCATTTGCCTGCCAGTGTCTTGTGGCACCAACTAGTTATATTGAAAACACACATATAATCCCGCATTTCCTTTATACCCATCCAAGCAGAATATTTGACTTTTGCAAGAGGCTAACCAAAAACGCACATATCCATGACAACTTCTGATCGTCTATGCTAATCTGTGGGTGAACAAAACTGCTCAAGCCTAAGACTACCTAACTAATATTGCAACATTGCTTACTTGTAAATACCCTAGTCCTACACTGAATTCTAATACAGGTCAGATAACCAGCACTGCAATCAACAAAAAAATTATTGCCACTGAAAACAATAACACCATGGCAACTGGTTACAACATCACAGTTTCTATTGGCACTTTTTTCTCCTTGCACAAAAATTCTGACTGACAATAAATCAATATGAACTATCAACTCGCACACATTTTGATCATGAACAGCTATGCAATGTCAACAACAAAGCTTGATTTGATAATGGGTATTTATGCATTTTGGTTTCATAATCTTAAACACATTTGTAACTGAACGTTTCTAGAATCTACAATTTTATAAAGATGAGTGACTTATAGGTTCTACACTGAATTCACCTAGATTCCGAATATTAATTATTACGATAGTGTGACAAAACGAACACAGTTAATCAAGTGACACAAAACATACACAACAAAAGCACAAAACTGACGATCACATTCATGCTTGCGTACTTCGGACATTTCGCTCAACTTCAGTAAAGCATCACCACTGGTTACACAGCTAATAGATGGTAACAGCAAACTACTTCATTTCATAAAATAATTCCAACTGGTAAGAATCGCAAAGTACATTAAAGGTCACAGGTGTAGCCGGAGAGTGTTTGCTAGACCTAGTTTTGTGCGAGAAAGCAAGATCTCACAAAATCACGCGAGTGTTTGCAAGTATACTCAGGAACTTACTAGCCTACACTAACAAAACGGCAGTGACGTTGGGAGTGTTGAATTGTGGGATCAAATTTATTATTTCTCTACCATAAGCAAAGATTGTTTGCTGCAAGTGCAAAACTAAGATTGTTTAAAGAGCATTGTTTTTTCATGAATACACAACGACTTCGACTTAAAAGTTGATTGATACACTGCCTTGGGTTGAGCATATTAGCGACCTTAGCCCTCGACCTTCCTATTAAATAGTCACTGACTATTCATCAGGGCTTGGAATTTTTCGCGGAAACGCGGATTTCCGCTTTTTTCAAATGTGCTTTCAGTTTTTTTTATAATATTTCCGCGTAAAAAAATCGGATTTGATATAAAATTTCCGTGGCAAATTCCTTTCTTACCGCGGCGTTGCAGACGACGTTCACTTCGAAAAGCGGAAGTTGCTCTTTATGTTTNTCGACTTAAAAGTTGATTGATACACTGCCTTGGGTTGAGCATATTAGCGACCTTAGCCCTCGACCTTCCTATTAAATAGTCACTGACTATTCATCAGGGCTTGGAATTTTTCGCGGAAACGCGGATTTCCGCTTTTTTCAAATGTGCTTTCAGCTTTTTTTATAATGTTTCCGCGTAAAAAAATCGGATTTGATATAAAATTTCCGTGGCAAATTCCTTTCTTACCGCGGCGTTGCAGACGACGTTCACTTCGAAAAGCGGAAGTTGCTCTTTATGTTTCGGAGGAACGTAAATTGTCAACATTACCGGGGCATCTGGGACAGCTTGGTGGGATTTTCAATGGCGTCTCGTGTTATTGTTAAGCGCGGCGACAAATACTACCG
Source organism: Phoronis australis (assembly GCA_002633005.1). Classification (NCBI taxonomy): domain Eukaryota; kingdom Metazoa; phylum Phoronida; family Phoronidae; genus Phoronis; species Phoronis australis. The sequence goes on from NMRA01000787.1 coordinate 65,201, forward strand.
CTCTGCTTTTTTAGTCCTCCCGATTTTTGTCGGGGAAAGGTTCACATTGACCATTTCAAGGCTGGTTATCAGGCATGATTTGGGCCGTAGAAGTTTCAAAGTTTCCGAGTTTTTTGTCATCGGTCATTCCAAGCCCCGATTCATGAACAAAATGGAGTCAGTACTCTTTAAAGCCTAGCTTTAATGGTAACGCTTGTAAATTTAGTCCCAGCAGTATGTTAAGAGGATCCCTTTGAGCCCACCAGTGCCATAAATTGCCAAACGTAATGAACTACTATGCTTATTGGCTTGCTTTTGTTCATGTCGCCGGCAAGAATCACCTTTAAATAAATTCAAATAGCTGCTAACACCTACTCACAATGGTGTTCTATTCAGATCCCTATTCAATGCAACTATGCCAAGAATTATGCAATGACACTTGGCTTACCTCAAAATCCAACTGCTGCCTGGCGGTTTGGTAATTGGCCCAATTATATAATGCACCCAGCAGAACTAATGAGCGACATGTGGCAGCATTACAGAAACTTTTGGGTTGTAAAAGCTGTATTTCTTGCCCAGTTTTCAAAATTCAAAATCCCAATTGCGTGTACTTTGCATGAACTATGCAAATATGCTATTTAAAAGTCTTCAAAACAAAAATTTAAAAAATACCATTCTCATACCCATTGTGTTTATGATTGGTCTGATTATCTAGACAATGATAACATCAGGAGCATGAGGTGACATAATTAATTACAACAGCACATGCGCGCACCCAGGGGGTGGGCTCGGGGGCTCAATTGAGCCCCCCCATTTGGCTAAGTAGGCATAAAGGTCGGTCTCGGAGAAACAAGAAGTCCGGGAAACAAGACAAAAGTCTGCTAAAAAGGCGTAAACGCACAATTCACAGCTCCGAACATGGTACCCCATTTTTTTAGTCCTGCTTTTTTGTTAGTAAAAGGTCCACATCGTCGGCAATTCGAGCCCCCCTTATGAAAGGCAGGGTGTGCACATGCAGCATGGTGTCTTTGTTAATCCCAGGAAATTTCAAGGCACGCAAACTGGTAAAGTAGCCCAATCTCAATTGGTGAGGGTGTCAACATAGGATTCTTTTCATCTACTTTTTGTTGTTTAAGCTGGTTTCTCGTGGCGGTGCAATATGGCACGAAAAGTCAACTTTGCCTATCATTTGTCAAGCCTACATTTGAGTGATTAATGAAGCTAGTTTTATTTTGCTGAGGCATTGCAGGGACTATCTGGTTAGCCCAATACACCTAAAATAACAAAAGTCCATTCAAAGTAGGCTTTAAACAATGCAACATCACCACAGCTACACCTGTGGAGTTGATGTGATTATGTCATTGTTACCAGTTGGAAGGAATTAATTTGTGAATTAATTTGCTTGTTCTTAACCACCTTGTGGTTGTAGTAGTACTGATGTTGCATTGCAGAACTTATGCAAAACGTTCAACTCTGAAGATTTGTAAAAGCGAACACGAATGTGATCATTAAGTTTTGCCTCTTCCGTTTTAGTTAATGCTGTGGCCAAAACTGATATCGTGGAATACAGACAAGTGACCAAGCAATTTAAGCGCTATGACAGAAAAATTAGCGGAAGTAGACAAACAGGAGTCCAGGTTGTCTGCAGACCACTGCTTGGTCATTTCTGAATAACAGGTGGAAGAATATAAAGTACCTGCTATGTTTTCTCATTCTCATATCCCGCACTGGTCAGATCCTTGATCAGCTCCTGAGCTTTGAATTCTTTGGAAACAAGAAATACCCCTGAATACAATTAACTAAAACAAATGAGCACATTCACGTATTATAAGCTGTACTAAAGGATCCGCCTTACTTGGCCTTACTTAACCTTACTTGAACTCTGGTTCAAACTTGAGGAACTTTTTCAGTTTGAGTGGAAGAGGTAGTTCCATGATGTCATGTTCTCTGTATACCTGCAAGACTACAATGCGACAGAAATGCTGCAGGCTGAGGGTACTTGGTAACTTGTATACCTGGACACTTGGTGTCAATAAGTTACCCTGTTCGTTAACTGAAATAGCCATGCGGTTACTACATACAGAGAACAAGGGGAGATAATTGATTGGGCAACAGTGTACTGCACATGTGAGGCGTTGATATTTAATGCAGTGCAGAGCATCAGCTGTGTCGGCATTCATCACATACACAGCGATGTTGATGGCTTGAAATATGTTTCGTTTACGCTCTTTACAGAAACATGTGTTATCCATGGTGACGGCGAGCAGGAGAGTGCCATCCGGAGAATACATCAATTCCTGTAACACTGACGTTTCAAAAGTGGACACATTCCTTGCCAAAATTTGCCACGTATCTGTTCTAACTAAGCACAAGCTTGACATGAGGTGAGCATCAAAATTTGTGATAGCCAAACGACTTGATTCAAATCTAGGATCAAAAACAAAATGAGAGTCGTCAACATGCAATTGGAGGGTAGTCAACTGCGCTTTGGCTTTACTTGTAAGATCGTACAACTTCAGTTGAATACTTTCGTTGGTAGCTGAAGGAACTTTCACAAGACATCTGGTGTTATCCGGAGATAACTGGCCCCGAAGAACGATATTCAATACTTCTTCATGCTGTTTACCAAAAATGCCCAGAAACTTGTTCGCCTTGACGTCAATCAGGCCAAACTGTGAGGCCATGTTGCGCACAAGATGAAGCACAATGAGGTACTGGCTGTGGCACAGTACACCCCGCACATGGAAATTTTGGATGGAAGAAAGTTGAGCCGGTATGTGATTGTACTCGAAGTGTTCCACCATCTTGGTGAACTTACTGCGCTTCCGGAAACTGAAGATGGAGGATGCCTTGTTCACGTTGATAATGCCTTGCCGATTGATGCAGAATGTTGGACTGCAGTCCTTGTGAACAATGCCCTCGCATATCAGAACGGGTTCACTGAAGCCAGCAGCTTCTGCAATACCAAGTTACAAGATTTTGAAAAGACAGTAAAAACATACTTCTCAACCCTCAACACTAAGAAAATTGTTTGGCTGTCATTTATTTGAGAGGTAGCCAAAATCTCCTTCCACATCAATTTTCCAAATTTCAGATCACAATCTGCAGTTCATTATGTCAAGCCGTGCTTGTGCTCATCAAAGCTGCTCATATTGAATTTTCATTTCTCATAAGTTTTCCAGGGTATAATTTCCGTTTTTCATATGAAGTGATATTTCTAGCAAAAAGTAAAACACATTATAGTTACTTGATCTAGTAAATGATTGTGATTAACCACATTTGTAATCTTCTTTGAATTCATAATTTTCAATTCTCATGAGTTTTCTAAGCACGGAAAATACTTTAATTTCTGGATTTTTGATCACTACAGGAAATCACGTTATTGCACTGAATCCAACAGAGCCTGCAACATTAGGTGAATTAGGTGGTAATTGCGTGATACATGACATCACGAACTAAAGTTAAATTGCAAGATTTAAGTTAGCAACACTGAAGCAATCTGTGTATCTACATATAGGAATGCTGACTCAGCGCATTAACAACAAAACAATACTAGGGTTCCACCCAAAAAACATGACCCAAAACAAAGATGCAGTTCGGGCTTGAAGAACAGCAAAAGTCTATTACTCAGGCATCATGATTGTCCATTAAAGGCAAAAAAGAATCGTTTCTTCATGTCTCTACCTTAACTCATTTTGAGACCTGCACCCACAAACAACACTTGCCCACTTCAATTTCACCCAAGAACAAGGTCTTAAATATTCTTAGGTTCTTAATAAGTTGCACTGACAAAGGTACATGTACGTATGCAAGGCTCAAAAGGTCACTTGAGTAAAAAAATGCATCTCTTTCTCTTGTCTTATTTTGGTGATTTTTGTTTTTGAAAAACTGACCAACTAAAAAATATCACACAACTAACCGGAGTTTCAAAAAACAACAAAAGACATTAAGAACCAACTGCGACCTTTTTGGTTTAACTAGAACTATTGTGACCAAGGAATGACATTCATGAGCAAAAATCTGTTGCCATGGAGCAGTAATGTGTGTAACAAAATTGAACAACTCGTCAGAAAAAAGTTCACGAAACAAGAACTATGTCAATAAGAAAAGAACAATTGGAAAGCAGTCCATGGCATAACAACTTTTTCAATAATAAAAGAATTATTTGCTGGAAAGGAGACAAGAACTCTGTCAATAAAAAACAAGAGCAACGCTTGGAGGTTGACATGTGCCCACTTTGCACTAGGAGGTGCTGCAGTAGTCGAATCGGCACAAAAATCAAATGGTGGCATCATAAGCTTTTGAGTCAAATTTCACTGAAATCCATCGATCACCTCTAGATGACATCCAAAACACTCCTCCCCAAAACACATGAAAAGCTCCATTTCACAATGCTACAGTGGACAAATCCCAGGCATTGAAAACAAATGGTCCGGCACATTGACATCACGAGTATTATTAAAATCCGTCAGTCAGTTCTTATGACATCATCCGGAAACACTCCTCCCACAAACAACATTGAAAAGACCCCTTGACGAGAACAGAATGGCCACTAGGTGTCGCTGCAATGGTCAGATCATCCTGAAAACTTAATTGTATCGCATACCTTTGCGTCAATGTGGTTCCCTACACATCATCCTGAAACGCTCTCACATACAATGGCCTCATGGAGGCGCCACAGTTGCGGAAGGAAGAAATAATTGTACCAACAAAAAGGGCAATCGCAGGTGGCAGAAACAAAATGTAAGTGATCCAAATTTTTACTTCTTAATGCCTAAGCTCAGCTTATCACACTCTCAGTTTTTACGAGCAAGATATACTTGAAAGATCCCATGTTTTGCAAATGCCTGTCGTATGCAATTACCTCAAAAATGTGCAAAACTGACACCATCCCTCGAGAAAAGGGCAGTTAGAACTACAGCTTCACCTTGTGTTATTTGAGTGAGAAAACACTCGCATTCTCCTACTTTGTGGTTTGACTCCTGCATGCCAGACCAACGCATGACCTGAATCGGACATTCGGGTAGACATCCACTCCTCAATGTTCACCCTCTGCTTAGTGCGCAACCCCTGCTTCTTATAATTCCTCAGATTGCATCCTAGGCATTCAAATGGATGAGTAATAAGTACCAAATGGCCTCTGTGTTCAAATTGGGAAAAAGATTGTACACCCTGTGTGTACCAAATATAGTACATGCCAAAAGTATTCAGACCAAATGGTATGGAATTCTATGTCATGGTGACTACGCAGAATTTAAATCCATTAGCAGGAAAGATTAGTAAGGTGAGCAAGTCATTCAGTCTGTAATAAGAACTAAGCCGTCGTCATAGTTATCGCCAGTCATTTTTGTTGTAAAACAGAATTAGCCATCATGACGAAGAAATGGTACTTTGCCTGATTAATTTGTCATGTCGAACGTCATCTGACAAAGTGACTGACGATTTCCTATCTTGACTATCTTGATGGCAGAGCACAAGCTCAGCAAGTGTAGCCATCCATCATGACAGGAAAGTTGAGTAAGAGGAAATTCTACTGTGTAGTTACGCCTTAAATCCTTGTTCCCAACTTGGTCATAAATGCTTGAATTCGGTTATCAAAAAGAACGATTTTGGTATGATATTTTAAATATTTCTTCTACAATTTGTGTACTTTTAATTGACTGATTATTATGAAAAGCTGCGTGTGCAGAGGATCCAGTAACAGCAATCGGACAGACAATGTTTCAGTTTTTGCATTTCCAAAAGACCCTAAATATCGCTCAGACTAGGCCCAGTTTCGTACGTTGAACATGGAGCAAGCGAAAAGTTCAGGCGCCTCGCTGTGCTCAGCCAATATTGAAGAATCGTGCAGCAGTAGATTTGATGTAGGTTTCCAATGTGTAAGTGCATTTGATGGAGAAAAGTGTAGTGTTTTGTACCATTGCTAGGAACGTAGTTGTCAGGCACATGTTGAACAGCCTCAGCATCCAATTTTGACTGAGATAATGAATGTGATTGCAGTAAGTTTCTATCAGTCTATCCTTGTTCAAGACTTTGTGGGAATGCATGCTATCCACATACTTCAATGTCCAATGGTAAAAAACGGGATGCAGATGCCACTCAAATAGTTTGAGGTCATGACAGTAGCCAGTACAGACAGGCTGGAGTTGCACACATGTACCAAAATAAGTGTCATATCACAGTGGCACAAGCTTTGAAATTCTGGAACAGATACAACAGAGACGAGTATCAATTACCAGAAATAAAACCCAGTAAGCATCATTACAATGAGATATGATCGTTCCTGACAAGCGCACTCAGCATTCGAAGAAATGGAATCAGGGTCTGTTATTGGCGATGAGGCTTTGACAGTCTGGGTAAAATGTTCAGTTAGATTTACAATCAGCAGACCTCTAATCATTGTTATCAGCAATGCTCTTTCAATGACTTTGCTATAATAGACCAAGCAGAAACAACAAAGGAGCTTAAAATTCCTGAGGCTCTACACATCAGTTGGTGCAAACCCTATCTCAATAGGCAATTAGCACACCACAGGTTGTCATTGTTGGTCTGGTTTGTAGTCACTCCCTGTGACTGTGTCTGTGTTTCATCACAGCCTAGCTAGGTGGCCACTACGTTCTCTGTCTTCTGATGATGGTGTTTACATAAACGACACCGAAACATGTCAAGCCGTTTTAAATCCGTTGTTTTTTTTTTAACATGCTTAACAAACTTAAACACATACTAGTACTCTGTTCCCATCATTGTTGATCACCTTTTTTACCGCACTTGTTCCCATATACATAACAGTTACATCCATCATAAAATATGTTTAATTGAGAAAATGAATTTTCGAAAAAGGCGTACTGTAATTTGTCTTTCATGTGTGAGCAAAAAACCCTCAGTGCCTCGACAATGCAAACCCAAAATTCTTTACTAATTATCGTTCACACTCCAGTCTTTAGTGACACCACTAAGACTCAGCGGACTAAGATTTGAGTGATATATTCAAGTTAAGTATTTTTTTCTGGGTCAAGAAAATATGCATTATTTCTAGAAAGAAAAATGCGGTTTCCATTTTTTCCTCAATCTACAAATTCAAACAAAAGTGATAAGGCAAATAATGAACACTGCAAAAATCTGGTTCCGCAAGATTCATCCAGGAATGAATTTGTTTCACTGGAGTTAATTTTGAACCTCAGAAAATGACAAGATTTGGCGGTACCTGCATGACCAGCCTTCCATTGGTCTAGAGTGCACTGATGAAGCAGCGTCCAAGGAGAGCACTGGTTTGGATGGGATACTCTGCGCGTGATTGTAGAGCTCTGGTCATCAGATTTCCTGTCATGTGGCTTACTTTCATCAGAACCCATTCCTAAACCTGCAAGTAAGAGATGGTTGTTGAACATGTATACAGTAACAGGAAGTACAAGAAAGTGTGACCCTATCTTAACTTTGGAGAGGAGGGTGAAAGAGCGAAGAGGGTCAGAATGGCAAGGGAATGGGATAGAAGAACAGTGGGGCATAGAGGGATAGTAAGGAGGACAGAGTAAGAAAGGAAGGTTTGTAAAGCAACAGTACTCGGTGTGCAGCCACTGAAGAACTGGTAAAGGTAAAAACCTTTTCAGTTTGGGACAGTCTCTATAATTTGGGAACCAAACTTCAAGCCAAAATATAATTTTCTCGATTTGAACTAGAGCGATTTTGATGTTTACCAAATTTTTCAAATTTAGACCCTACATTTTGTATCGACAGAGCCTGAAAATGGACTAGGCAGCTCATAAAACCATTGAAAACAGTTGACCTGGATCCTATAAGTGTGAAACACAAAGGTGAAGGATCATTTGCCGATGATCATTACAACTTGGGAAGGCAAAGAGTCAATTTTGAAAATTTGGTACAACTTACCGTAGCAGTGACTGTAATTAATTTTATAGTCTGTAGGAAAATGTTTTTTGTGTCAATGACCACGATGAAGTTTTTACAGCAAATTGTAGACCGTGTTTCCTAAAGCAACAGTATCCAGAGTCCTCAAAAAGAATTAGTAAACTGCATGCTTAGGACAACAACCAACTTGAAGGGAGACAGAAGACGAATGATACGCACGTAAAACACTTACGTAAATCAGACGATATGCTGAGGCGTGCTGTTCAAAACTGATAGGAAGAAAGAAAGACCGACCTACAGAAAGACGCAATGACATGATTAACATACTCAGAGAAAACACGAGTATTGAAAGTAAAAATAGAAGACTATTTGATTCCCTATCCTTCTTAATGGTGACTTGGAAGCTCTTAACGAGGTGAGCTAATCAGTCAGAAATCATTAAAGAAGCAGCTGATAGTTAAGCAGAATAAATGTGCCACTAATGATTTCTAGAACAGGTTGGAACACAATGAGCCGTGAGTGTTTTCACAGAAAATAGTAACATGTGCTGATACTCCACCACCACCACCATCATAATAAGCTCAAGGCATGAAACTGATCATATATATATATATAATTGCCGGGGAGAACGAGTATCTGTGATGAAACCATGGGCTATAGTCACTTGCACGGGTCCAGCATTTTGAGAACCAGTTCTAAGCACTGAATAATGGGAATCAAACTGGTTCTCAAAATCAGGTACCCATGTGAGTATTGCTGAAATATATAGACACTAAAATCCTGTATATTGACTGAGAGTAAAATATACGCTGTGATTAAAATTCTTCTCTCTATGAGCACATGCAGCTGAGCACAGGGAGAATTTCTCTAGTGACACCTGATGGCAGGGAAAGATAATCTAGAGAAAGCAATACTCTGGATAAAATGCTGCATAAAACCAGTGATAATTTATCCCACTTGCTCGATGGATGTATTCCATAGAGCTGCTGAGCACATTTCTTCAAGTAGCAAAGGAGCAAACGGTCATTTTAGATGCTGGTGGACAATTCAGCAACCACTGTAACAGTGCTTAATTCCTAGTTTTAAGACATTTCTCTATTAGACTATCTCAGCTCAGCTGGGCCATCTTGGCTTGTCATGGTGTGCCAGTTTCCGAGTTAAGCAGAGAGTTTACATGCTGACATACCATAATCTTACTTAATGTGTAGATCCGGTCATATTAGCCTGACAATTTGTAATCACAGTGGCCCCCCTAAAATTCTCCCAGTTTACATTTGTAAGATGGGGGATGCCAATGTCTAACGGGCAAAATCCTGGCTAATACTCTGTCATGGCCCCCCCTAACTCAAAATCCTGCATCCGCCCCTGAATCAGATACAGCATATTTAGACAAAATACACCACATTATAATATTGTAATATCAGGCTTAAAAGATGGCAAGAACCCATTGCATCTGATAATTTTTGCTTCTCTGTGCTGAACTATAGAGCGGATTCGCAAAATGTCATCAATTTTCACAACATATATTATTACGATAAGTATTCAACAGTTCTCTAAGGTGGAACAACAGATTCTCACCACTAGGTGACTGCCATGCATGGTTTCAACTGTTATTTATTTGCTACGCGCTTGCTTAACATGCCATCGTTTGGACATTTTGGACCCAATAAAATAAACAAAAATGCCAAAATTAAAAACAATATTAATAATTAGACCAGATTCCCATAGCGTTGTGATCGAGTTACTAAGCACTTCAAAAACTATTACCTGGCTATGGCTTATGGACCCAGCGGCCAATCTTAATCCTTCTCAACTTCCCGTGAGCATACATTATGGGTGCAACCATTGTTGGAGCACACCGAAAAAGCCAAACATTAGACAGGTATAAGTTTCATGTGCTACATTACCCCTGTGGTTACCTGAATCAGAAAAATTCCAACACTTCCCAAGTTTTTGAAGTTGAGCACTTTCTATTACTATTTGTGTTTCCAATTAGCATCATATTAGTGGCAGATACATCATCATTAAATATCCAAACAGAAAGCACTTGTCATCTGTCGAGTAAGGAACACGTTTGTACGCGATCCAAATCAAAACTTTGTCTCTTGGATGGAACACAAGATTTTTGTCACTTTAAATCAATTTTGTCTTCCTAAAGAATTGCTTTGCAGCGACACCTGACCTATGGGTCAGATTCAAGACCGTGCAATATGTTGCTGAATCACATGCAAAAAACTTGTCGTCTTTCAATAATCACATTTATCAAATTTGGCATGCCTTGTTAACTCTACATAACATAGTTTTAGAAGACTTGAGGAATCTACGTGACAGTGTTCAGGAAAAAAATCAAGTTATCTACTACAGTATGCTCATTTGGTTTCGTCTGAAGCCAGGAAATGGCACCCCACTGGTCTATGACCTGTTCATATGTCTAGTGACCCTAGTGGAAGTTATGAAGGTTATTTATCACAGCATTCAGTTGCACACTTGATGCACTCCTTCTTGTATTGGTCCAAGACTTGCTTAATATTAGAAATAGACAATATTAAAAAATTTCACTCGACGACAAACGATCATTCGTTACACACAATGGGACGCATGAAGATGCTGCTTTGGAGTCTGCTTTTAACGTTTTCATGAACTACTTATACTAAATAAGTAAAAAGTAGAGTGTCGGCTTTTCAGAATTATGAAGATCACCAAAATTGCCCATTATCATCAAGAAAATTCAATTATACCTTGAACTTTGGTGTTCCGAATTTTAGCAACCCCAAGAATTTTTACCATAGTGAGAGTTGATGCACACCTTTGACCCAAAAATCGTAGCTATCCAAAACGCAGTGGGGTTTGAGTTTGTTTTTGAAAGTCTTGGTGGTTTGAGGAATATGGCCTGACATTAAGGAATATACAGTGACAATTGTCATATTCTTGTCTGTCAGTGCTACATATATGGTGACGTATGTACGGAAAAATGTCATCAATTCCAAATAATCACAAAATTGGTCTTTTTTTCATTTTTCAAATGCTGCCAATGATGCTGTGAATGCTTTCAGTCCCTCAGAATCATCGACAGATAGTAGCTATAGTAAACATTTTTCAATGGTCGAATATGCCAGAAAATTTAACCATGTCCATGCATTTACATCAATATACATCTATGTCAACTTTCATTGAAATCTGTTGATTGTAGTTCTCCAGACACCATCCATAAAGTTACATTCTTCCCAGGGGTCAAATCTGCCCAGGAACTGGGCCATTCTCATCATATTCCACTGTGTCAAGTCTCAATGAAATCCATTTATTAGTTGTGTAGATATTATCCAGAAATGCTCTTTTCCAAACCACATTTGAAATGCCTCTTGTTGAGAACAAAAAAGCCACTAGGACTCTGGAGCTACAGTGGTAATGTTGGCACTGTTGACATCACATACCTCTGTGTTCAGATTCACTGAAATCCTTCAACCAGTTCTCTACATATCATCTGGAAACACTCTCACAAAATGGCCACTAGGAGGTGCTGAAGTTGTCGAATCTGTTTCAAAATCAAATGGTGTCGGTTCCCTTTCATCATATACATCTATTTCAACGTGACTTGACACAGTGGTTTATCATATAAATGTGCCAGCAAAGTTTGATTTTCTGCCATATTCGACTACTTCCTCATTCTGGTTGCCATTTTATGTGAAAGACGTTTCCAGACAATATGCAGAGAACCCACCGAGGGATTTCAAAAGATTGTGATGTCGATGTGATGACACAATTTGTTTTTGGCCAGACTGAAACACTACAGCGCCTCCTAATGGCCGTGTTGAGAACCCATTGAAAGATTTCAACAAGAGCAACGCGAAACGTTGAAATGCACCCATGAATGCATAACTAACGGTGTGCTTCTGTATCATAAAAATGGCCTCTAGATGGCGCAAAAAAACAGCTGGATACCAACACAGACAGGGCGGCAACATGCACCTACATAATTATGTGGGTACATTAAATCTATTTGCACATAGCAATTTCAATATCAGGTACACAATGACATTAATAAAACTGCCAAACAAGTTCACATTATCTGAGAATGTGATCAAGCCACGCTTATAGTCCTCAAATCGTCATGTCAAACAAACAGACAGAATGACTAAAAAAAACCTTCTTACACCCACTGGTCAGCTCTCACCACTTGAATCAATTCTTAGATAAAACCAGAACAGCCCTCAGACCTGTACTGCATACTAGTATTCATGCTTATGAATAGGCCTATTCTCTTAGAACTACACACAGGAAACCAGTTTTGCAAGCAGCCCATTGGATTCCCATTCACTTTCTTAACAGGGTCTATACACTTTCTATATTGACTGGAGACAATTTTCAAGTCAATCAAAGGTATCCCATTTAGACCACTGTTAATGATGGCAGACCTACATAATGTAAAAACAGCCATCTGCAGGATACCCCCCCCCCCATGAAAGCTAGGTATTCCAACTCAGTTCAACCATCGCCTCGAAATCAGCCAGTGTATCAGCCCACAGTGCCTTGCATTCTACTGCTTTTTCAGTTACCCTCAGAACAAAACCACAACTCAACATACCTTAAGGTTAACCTCTTCCTACCCCGGCAAGGGCTGAAGACACAATCAATATCTAGTCATTTCTTCCAGCTAGGCTCAGACCAAGATTACACGCCACTCAACTGTGAACCAGGTCTTCCACAATTAAAATTCCAGAAAACTGGTAAGCATAACAAACAGCTAAAAATAACAAAATGTACTACTTAGCAGGAAAGGCAACAACATAATGATTTGTCTGACTTAGCTACAAGACATAAGATAAATTGTGCACCCTTTGACTGACTAGAGAGACATGAACTGGTTTACCTTAGACAAACAAATTGAACATTTTTGTAAGACATACCCAATACTAGTAGACAATGCTCAGGGTAAAACCTACCCTAGTCACACATGAGCAAATACTTCAGAAATTACAGTCATAACACTTTCAGTATTTTGTTAATATACAGTCACATGAAAATGTAATCATTACCTTACCTTCATGTATGACATTATATTACAATGATCTTAATTATAATAATAATAACACAAAAATAATTATTCTAATCAAGTTCATTACTTCATTTATTTACCACTTAAAATTAAAGTGGTTTTCATCAAAAAAACAAAAATGTAATATAGACCCCTTGAACGGTCTTGACTTGTTCTGTAGTCAAACTAGAGGCGGTTTCATAGTTGTGAAAGAGTTGACAGTTTGCTATTGTTTCAGATCAGGATTTACAAGTTGGTTTGTCACAGCGTGTAATATTACACACTGAACAAGTCACGATCTCAAGGAATAACGAGGCGCCGCGTCTTTGCAAATCTACAGTTATTTGGCCAAGTGGAATTTCACTTGTCCGTATTGTGTGTTAAAGTATGTGAAAAATTACCAGTCTACACTTCTTGGACAGATTTATAGCTACTTAGATGTCAGCTGATAAACTATAATCAACTATTAAGTATCATCGCCGTTATTGTTGTCGTCGTCGTCACCATAACAACACCATGTTAGACATTGCCTAGCACATCTGCAAACATCTCTAAGTCAAAATGGAGGCTTTTCTCCCATTATGTTAAAAAAATCACTTTGCTTGCAAAGTAAATGATTACTCCCTGGTGGCCTCAGTAGTTGTCACATCTGTCACAAGCAAAAATACAGTGGAATCACTCAATATGTAAAAAATTGTAATATGCTGGTTACAATTTAAGTTTACTAGTATGTACAACGCTAGAAAAATGTCAAAATTCTGAGAACTTGAGAACATCAGATCTCAGAAATGAGTGAGGGATTAACTGACAGTTTCAGATGATATCTTTCACTAGAATTCTCTGTTCTCCAAAATGATGTGAGGAACTGTTCTTACTATGTCTAATTTTGTAGGAGGGGCTATCAAAAACAACATTTTTATTGTTTTTATGAAAAATAAGTCGTAATATTAAAACAAAAACAAAATGATAATTTAGAAAACTGTAGTGTTTTTGAGATTTCATCTCCAGGGAAATTTGATCAATGTTGTTTATATCAATGTTTTGCTGTCATTTTACTTTCTTTTTGCTACATTTTACTGAAAAGACAAGGTCACGTGGCCCAACTACCATAATGGCAGATTGGTGAAAAATCAAATATCAAAAATCAAATTCTACTTGGTTTTTACTTTCAGAAAATATATACTTCATACCGAATTAAAATCTATAGTTGTATACATTTTTGACTAAATACACAGACGTTTATGTAACTTTAAACAGTTTGTGCTTCATAAGAGTGACGAATTCATTGTACCCAGCTGCTTCAGAATAATTCTTAAAAATAGGTACCATAAAGCCTAATGACATTCTGAGAAAGACAACATGGAATGGCTGACAGGAAGTCACTAGGGGAATACTCAAGTTCACAGACATTGATATTTCCACTTTGGTATGGTTTCATGTTTAGATATGCATGTGTAATTTATACAGAACATGATCGTTCAGTTCACAACTTGCTCTACCACTGAAATGGGTAACACGAGTCCCATTCACGTGTATTTTGAAATCCCAGAAACATTTCAGGAAAAAATACACTGGATTAATTCCACAAACGGTGGTGTTCCCAAAGGATTCATGAATACTAGAAGTTAATGTTGCCCCTGTTGGCAGACAACGTGCAATCGGTGTAGTACAACACGAGACAGCACCACTGGTTTAACAGTATATGTTACAGATCAGATCAAATTTTTAAGTTAATCAACAAACCACGTAGGTCATGAATATTTTTTCACAGTACCAATCCAGCAAAATTTGGTGTAACTCACAATCCCAGCAAATTTGTGTCCCAATGCGAAACATTTTTCCTAGTAAAATTTGCTTGAAAAATACATGCCAACTTTCAAATGGAAATGGCACAAAAGTTGACACCCAACTACTGTAATACACATAGATTGTTGGGATCAGTTTGGGCCATGTCAAGAGGGACCTGTAGGCCAGTTTCAACGGGTTATGTTAATGCAATGCTGAGTCACCTTAGTATATCAAGCGCATGATGCACACAAAAAATGAGCACTGTTAAGCAGGCAAAAGTTAATTAATGATTTATTAGCCTATTAGCTTTAGAACTACAATATGTTTTATTAAATTGCAGGAAGTCACTTCTCATTACTTACTTACGGCGAAATCAACATTTGAAGCATTAACAAAAGCTAAAACACAAATAAAGTTAAATATAAAAGTTCACAAAAGACATTAACTATTCCCTGCTTGACTGTCTATCAACAGATTCAGCAGATAGATCAGCAAATTGAGTTTTTTCACCACCACCAGTTGTTCCTGAAGTGTTCATGTAATGGTAACTGTGCACCTACTTAACACACAATATGGCAGACAAGTGAAATATATTGTGTCAAATAGATTAAGAAAATTGGCAGTAGTGCCACTCTGATGCAGAGTTTGTTAAAAACGTTACCACGTTCGTTGTTTGATAACTTTCTTTCTGCATTTTTCGTATTATCTAAAATACTCCTTGAGTGCAGATCACATCTGCGCGGCAGTTCCACGAGCGACGTCATTTAAAGAACAAAGACTAGAAAAATTGTTTTAAAAATTGTATTAGATCGCAATATGTTGTGAATGGTTTGTTATGTCATGACCTTTACTATGATGTCTCAGAACTCCCTGAGGTCTCATTTTCTTTCTTGCTGTCGATTAATGTAGTATGCATTCTAAGTACTGCGATCGAATACAATTTTTATAACAATGTTTCTATCGTTTGTTCCTTTAACTATGTCGCTCCTGGAGCTACTCCACAGATGGGTTCTGCACACAAGGAGAATTTTTAGATAATACAAAAAATGCAGAAAGAAGTTATCTAACAATCAATGTCAAATCGCTTTTAACAGACCCTGCATAAGAAAAATTTAATCTATTACTAACGGAGTTTCCTACTGTGTAAATGTCATGAAGCAACATTTGGCCAAGTTTCTATTAATTAACAATAGGTTTACACAAGCTTACAAGCCTGAAAAATGGAAAAACGGCAATTTTGGAAATTAACTATTTTTTGTGCAAAATAAGTGGGGGTTTCATGGAAAGGCCAGTATGCTTACACTGATTGCAGCCAGAATTTACACACCCATGAGACTGATCGTGTTAAAGAGGAATCACTAGGCTTATCCTGAGATGGCACAGCACCACTCTCACTCTTAGGTATTTACCCACAATGCAACACACGTGTCATTAGCACTTGCCCTGCTTCTTCACATCCAAATGTACAAGTCACTATCTTTAATCTGTAGGCAAACTTATTTTGAGTTGCAAAGAATTGGCAAAACAGGCAAATGTTAATGCCGGATGAACAGTGTTAAATATACTTCTTCCCTTGTTTATCAACTCTGGGATGCCTGACATTTTAAAAAGTAGGTCAGTCACGTCATGAATTTTCTACTTCACAAAAGAGCAGAGTTCAATCCAGGACTACATTTGCAAAAAGTCAATTTTGCCATAACACTAGAAGGAAGTGGTGTTATGTTTATAATCTCCACAGGCTGAGCTAATCATGTGAAAAAGAAAGCTCAGCCTTCAACAATGGAAAAAACAGTAGTTCAAGTCTCATCTTGTAAATGTACCGTATGGTAAAACCTCACTAATCTCGCTAATTACGAACGGCGAAGATAACGACCAAAACTGACCATTTTTCATGATTTAAATTTCGTCTGATGGTACCTGTGGTACAAAATTTGAATATGGAAAAGCATTAATTTGGTGCCACCTACATTGCGTGGGAAATAACAAAATATAATTTCACTAATGTGGGACATATTGTGTCCTAAATGGGTGAGATTTTACGGTATGTTCTGAAAGTAAAGAACATTGATCACAGCCTCGTGTTCCAAAGGCAAGCTTACACACCCAGGTCGTTGACGTCACAAGCACACACAATTTGGCTTGCTATCACCTTATCAAAAACAAACTTTTGATTTGGGCCACTTAATGCTACAAAATTCTGGTCAATGTTTTCCTCAAATGCCCTAAAAGTCATTTTATTGTCTACATAAATATAATCCAGCTGACCTGACATCACTGATCTGGTAGCAAGCCATATTGCTTGACGCTCACAAATGGCAATCCAGGTCAAACTCTGATTCGTGTTTAGCCTCATCTCAAGAAATTTAACAAAGAGTGCCAATTTTTTCCAAGGTTAGGTACATTGGAATGCATGAAAATACACAAAAGGTTCATTTTTCCACCACCTGAACTTAACTCACATTCTTCACTTTGGTTGTCAGTCTTTCAGCCACTTTGGACAACAAGGGGTATGTTTTCACCAGACCATAAAAGGCAACATAGTGCCGTGCCTTTAACCATGACAGTATTAGTTCTAAAACTAGTATGGGGAATGGACTTTGTTTTACTATTGCCAGTTAGGCCCAAAATTTCCCAATTGGCAACTTGACGAGTGGCTGCTTGAGCCAGCAGGATCCCAGTCTACGACAGTTTCTGAAAGTGCGTAAAGCACCACTGGTTGAAATTTTGTAGAGATTTAGCTAGACTTGAAACCTGTTTTGATAAATGAATGGATATTTAGTAACAATTTTGAGCATCAAAACTTCTGCGAAGACTGCAATTTTTTTGCTGTCACATGTTCATCTTGTAAAGTACTGCACACAAACAAGAGAGTGACAAGAATTGACAACATTGCCATTTGCCAAAAAGTTCCAAGATTACCCAACCACTGGCTGCTTTTACAAAAATGTCACTTCCATAAAGGGTGAGACCCAGCATGCCCACTTTGCCAAAGTAGCAACAGTGTACCCACGATCAACAGTGCACCCATGGTCAACAGTGCACCCACGATCAACAGTGTACCCACGATCAACAGTGTACCCACATTGCTGCCCTTACGATTGTTGTTGTAGCATACTTCGGACAAGAGTAATTGCAAAAAAATGTTGTTTTTCCGTTCTTCAAAGACTTTATTCGCAAATAATGGAAAAATTACCAAAAATTGTTTTACATCTATTCAGTATACAAACCATGCTAGTAACAGATTACTTTTCTTAATTAATCTTCATTTACCAGTATGTGGAGAAATTTAATAAAAGATAATTTCACTTGTTATCCATATTATGTGCAGAACAAGCCAAATGTATTCATCAGACAAAATGACCTAGAGTTCCCCGTCATGACACTTGAGTGAAACCCAAAATTCATAGTGTGAATAGTCTTCCTTCATGAATTAACAGGAAAACGGTGGCTAAGCCATTCTTTTAAATTCACTGTCTTATAGTTATTACCAGTAATTTTTGCCCTCACAACAGAAAACAAATGCTTTTGGTCCGCTTAATTTTGTTTTGTGTTGAAAGTGAAGAATTACCTACCAGTATTTCATATTTGTCCACATTTTAGAAATGAAAAAGTGGGTCAACTGAATCAAGGCCATACCACAATTATGGTTAATATCTGCCATGATACTGAAACATATCAACAGCATTTTTCAGTCACCGGTTCAAATGGAACAAGGGAATAGAGGTTAAAAGCATGTTAAAGGAAAAAACAGGAACATTCTGTTGGTGAGCTGGGCACATAGCTTCAAAGAGCAGGACAATGGGCAGGGTATGGTATTTAGTGGTTTCATTGCATTCCATCCAAGTTTCACGTGCATGAAACAGCATATACTCTGTCCGTTTTCCTGAACTGCACATGTCCAATTCCAGCCTCCAGTGCGCAGCTTGTTTTGTGCAAGTCAAAAAAAAAAACGGCCCAAGTTCCTAACTTTATTGACTTCCTTATTTGTAAAGTCACCCGGCGCGGCTGGGTTGATATTTGGGACAGTAAGAACACAAACGAGAGGACCAATCCTAAATAACAATGTAATTGTTGGGAAGGCCTGCCATTGTTGGTAAGTTATTTGACATCATTTTAGTCAAAATAGATCAGAGATGTCTAATCCAGTCTAGTCTCTGGAAAGCCATCAATAATACTAGGGCTGACCATGACTCTAAAGGTCAACCAAAAGTTTATTTTTCCAAAAGAATCCATCTTCCAGACACAGTTTTTGAAAACATGGCATGTGAAAAGCAAATTCTCTTGGTAGGACACCATAGAACAGGAATAAATTCTCACTTTTTACAAGACCA
>NMRA01000787.1:85249-136341 GCA_002633005.1 Phoronis australis
TCTCATTTTATTTCTTGCTGTCGATTAATGTAGTATGCATTCTAAGTACTGCGATCGAATACAATTTTTATAACAATGTTTCTATCGTTTGTTCCTTTTACTATGTCGCTCCTGGAGCTACTCCACAGATGGGATCTGCACACAAGGAGAATTTTTAGATAATACAAAAAATGCAGAAAGAAGTTATCTAACAATCAATGTCAAATCGCTTTTAACAGACCTTGCATGAGAAAAATTTAGTCTATTACTAACAGAGTTTCCTACTGTGTAAATGTCATGAAGCAACATTTGGCCAAGTTTCTATTAATTAACAATAGGTTTACACAACCTTACCAGCCTGAAAAATGGAAAAATGGCAATTTTGGAAATTAACTATTTTTTGTGCAAAATAAGTGGGGGTTTCATGGAAAGGCCAGTATGCTATTACACTGATTGCAGCCAGAATTTACACACCCATGAGACTGATCGTGTTAAAGGGGAATCACTAGGCTTATCCTGAGATGGCACAGCACCACTCTCACTCTTAGGTATTTACCCACAATGAAACACATGTGACATTAGCATTTGCCTGCTTCTTCACATCCAAATGTACTAGTCACTATCTTTAATCTGTAGGCAAACTTATTTTGAGTTGCAAAGAATTGGCAAAACAGGCAAATGTTAATGCCGGATGAACAGTGTTAAATATACTTCTTCCCTTGTTTATCAAATCTGGGATGCTTGACATTTTAAAAAGTAGGTCAGTCACGTCATGAATTTTCTACTCGCAAAAGAGCAGAGTTCAATCCAGGACTACATTTCCAAAAAGTCAATTTTGCCATAACACTAGAAGGAAGTGGTGTTATGTTTATAATCTCCACAGCCTGAGCCAATCATGTGAAAAAGAAAGCTCAGCCTTCAACAATGGAAAAAACAGTGGTTCAAGTCTCATCTTGTAAATGTACCGTATGGTAAAGGCTCACTAATCTCGCTAATTCCGAACGGCGAAGATAACGGCCAAAACTGACCATTTTTCATGATTTAAATTTCGTCTGATGGTAGCTGTGGTACAAAATTTGAATATGGAAAAGCATTAATTTGGTGCCACCTACATTGCACAGGAAATAACAAAATATAATTTCACTAATGTGGGATATATTGTGTCCTAAATGGGCGAGATTTTACTGTATGTTCTGAACGTAAAGAACATTGATCACAGCCTCGTGTTCCAAATGCAAGCTTACACACCCAGGTCGTTGACGTCACAAGCACACACAATTTGGCTTGCTATCACCTTATCAAAAACAAACTTTTGATTTGGGCCACTTAATGCTACAAAATTCTGGTCAATGTTTTCCTCAAGTGCCCTAAAAGTCATTTTATTGACTACATAAATATAATCCAGCTGACCTGACATCACTGATCTGGGAGCAAGCCATACTGCTTGACGCTCACAAATGGCAATCCAGGTCAAACTCTGATTCGTGTTTAGCCTAATCTCAAGAAATTTGATGAAGACTATCGATTTTTTCCAAGGTTAGATATGTTGGAATGCATGAAAATATACAAAAAGTTCATTTTTCCACCACCTGAACTTAACTCACATTCTTCACTTTGGGAGTCAGTCTTTCAGCCACTTAGGGCAACAAGGGGTATGTTTTCACCATACCATAGACGGCAACATAGTGTCGTGCCTTTCACCATGACAGTATTAGTTCTAAAACTAGTATGGGGAATGGACTTTATAGCCAGTTAGGCCCACAATTTCCCAATTGGCAACTTGACAAGTGGCTGCTTGAGCCCAGTATCCCAGTCTACGACAGGTTCTGAAAGTGCGTAAAGCACCACTGGTTGAAATTTTGTAGAGATTTAGCTAAACTTGAAAACTGTTTTGATAAATGAATGGATATTTAGTAACAATTTCGAGCATCAAAACTTCTGCGAAGACTGCAAATTTTTTGCTGTCACATGTTCATCTTGTAAAGTACTGCACACAAACAAGAGAGTGACAAGAATTGACAACATTGCCATTCGCCAAAAAGTTCTAAGATTACCCAACCACTGGCTGCATTTACAAAAATGTCACTTCCATAAAGGGTGAAACCCAGCATGCCCACTTTGCCAAAGTAGCAACAGTGTATCCACGATCAACAGTGCACCCACAATGAACAGTGCACCCACGATCAACAGTGCACCCACGATCAACAGTGTACCCACAATCAACAGTGTACCCACGATCAACAGTGTACCCATGATCAACAATGTACCCACATTGCTGCCCTTACGATTGTTGTTGTAGCATACTTCGGACAAGAGTAATTGCAAAAAATGTTGTTTTCCATTCTTCAAAGACTTTATTCGCAAATAATTGAAAAATTGCCAAAAATTGTTTCACAACATCTATTCAGTATACAAACCATGCTAGTAACAGATTAGTTTTCTTAATTAATCTTCATTTACCAGTATGTGGAGAAATTAATAAAAGATAATTTCAATTGTTATCCATATTACGCGCAGAACAAGCCAAATGTATTCATCAGACAAAATGACCTGGAGTTCCCCGTCATGACACTTGAGTGAAACCCCAAATTCATTGTGTGAATAGTCTTCCTTCATGAATTAACAGGTAAAAGGTGGCTAAGCCATTCTTTTAAATTCACTGTCTTATAATTATTACCAGTAATTTTTGCCCTCACAACAGAAAACAAATGCTTTTGGTCCGCTTAATTTTGTTTTGTGTTGAAAGTGAAGAATTACCTACCAGTATTTCATATTTGTCCACATTTTAGAAAATGAAAAAGTGGGTCAACTGAATCAAGGCCATACCACAATTAGGGTTAACATCTGCCATGATACTGAAACATATCAACGGCATTTTTCAGTCACACGTTCAAATGGAAGAAGGGAATAGAGGTTAAAAGCATGTTAAAGGAAAAAACAGGAACATTCTGTTGGTGAGCTGGGCACATAGCTTCAAAGAGCAGGACAATGGGCAGGGTATGGTATTTAGTGGTTTCATTAAATTCCATCCAAGTCTCACGTGCATGAAACAGCTTATACTCTGTCCATTATCCTGAACTGCACATGTCCAATTCCAGCCTCCAGCCCGCAGCTTGTTTTGTGCAAGTCAAAAAAGGCCCTAGTTCCTAACTTTATTGACTTCCTTATTTGTAAAGTCACCCGGCGTGGCTGAGTTGATATTTGGGATAGTAAGAACACAAACGAGAGGACCAATCCTAAATAACAATGTAATTGTTGGGAAGGCCTGCCATTGTTGGTAAGTTATTTGACATCATTTTAGCCAAAATAGATCAGAGATGTCTAATCCAGTCTAGTCTCTGGAAAGCCATCAATAATACTAGGGCTGACCATGACTCTAAAGGTCAACCAAAAGTTTATTTTTCCAAAAGAATCCATCTTCCAGACACAGTTTTTGAAAACATGGCATGTGAAAAGCAAATTCTCTTGGTAGGACACCATAGGACAGGAATAAATTCTCACTTTTTACAAGACCAGCTGAAAAGCTGGCCACTTCCGTACAATAAAGCATTGAACGGTGTTTGATCGGCATTTGGCAAAAACTCTGTCTGCCATGCCAATGACAAATCAGACTCTGAAGTCCTCAAAAGCAAGACATTTAAAAAATGGACAAACTAAATTTGGTTAAACTCTTTTATTTCTTTACTTTATTTTTTTAATCTGTTTATTTACACAGAAAGCATATTAGTGATTAGTAGATACGGCTGGGGTTGGGTGGCCCCAACTACATAGATCTTTACGACATACTAGAGGACAATAGGTCATACAAATAGAACAAATAAGTATCTGGAAAATAGCTCCTAAAGATTGGGCTGATAATTAGCCGAGATTATTATGAAAGGGGGAGAAAACGGTTAAACTTCATTTCTGATTTACTAGTAGTCGCCCAGTTGGTGACTCCAGACATTAGAGGCCTAAGTATATCGGTGTGATCGAGTCAGACGTGGAAAAAAATCATCGTAGTAGATAATTGGAGAAGGAATCTGGATATGAAATAAGACTGTATGAACTGATGAAGACTTACCAACGGACTGGATTGATATTCAGTCAACAGGTGGCGCAACCGGCTCAATAAAGAAAGGCATTCAGGTCCCGAAAGGTAAGTCTCAGCTTGATACCTTTGTGGTAATAGTTGGATACATGGGTCCCTGAGTTGAGAACCTGTTACTTCCACTGAATAATGCAGGTTGTTAGGTTGCAGGAACTAGTTCTCAAATCAATTGAATCAGGGACCCATGTACCTATCCGACAATTAAGACTTTGTTATTGTTAGGCTTTTTGGTTTTCTGTGATTGTGAACTAGTTCTTCCATTCAAAGTCATCACTAGCTCTCGATGAAATCTATCAGTTGGCAAGTTACTCATGAGAATTACCAACGCTACCCCAGAGGCAAAGGGCAGCACTGGTGATCGCTACATGAGCACTTACTCTATCAGCTGAAGAAGAGTTGGTCGATGATGTCCACTACATCAACACTACCCTTACTACAGCTGATGAAGGGTTGGACGGTGATATCCACTACGTCAACACTAGGGTTGGTCGGTGGTGTCCACTAAATCAACACTAGATAGCTAAAGGTGGGTTCGTCGGTGGTGTCCATTATGTAAGCACTAGGGTTGATCAGTGATGTCCAAGTTACATCAGCACTTAACCCTGATGAAGGAGGGGTGGTCGGTGGACCAATTACTTTATAGAATAGGCCTCAGCAATTATGTAAAAACTGTAGCAGTTGACACATAGGAACAGTGAATCCAAAATTATTGCCACTCATCTAGACAACGACTAGGTTCACAAACAATCAAAGTTTAAATAACAATCACGCTCACGCCTAAACCCACCCCAAGCCAAGGGCTCTTATCACTGTGAGTGATACTGAGTGATACGCCTGTCAAAACAAACTCAGAAAGATGCTTGTAATGGCTGAAAACAACGACCACTCAGAAAGGCAAGTACATATGTGAAACTAGGAAGTGAAAGTTGTGATAAACAAATCAAATTCATTGGTAATGAAATTAAAGTGAACGAAACTCACACTGTAATCGGCCAAAAACTTCCCCAAATACAACTGTTGTTACACCAGCTGATCGCAGCCATCTTGGGAAGTAATGAGTATATAATTTTATCGATAGATGGCGACAGCTAATGGGCTCAAGACTGCTTGAACCATCATTTGTCTGTGTATGGTTTGAAACCCTTAATACGCCTATCGGCATACGCTCACTTTCAGCTGCCTCTGATACAGGAACCATGCAAATAATGCTTGAAAGTGATCGTCCGGCAGATACAGGCTCTGTCTGATTATTTTTTAGTAATTTTGTTCTTTTTGGCTTGCGGATTGTAGTGCGAAAGAATTAATGGTGATGGGCCTATTGGTCATATGTCAACGAAGAACAAGGCCGCTGATGGGACTCTCAGGTTGAGGCCGAGAGCAATGAACTCACTAGTCCCAAGCCAAAACCCGAAAGTCTGCCAATAAGGCAGAACTAAAACCATAAAACATTAAAATGCATTTTTGTCGCAATTCTACGACACTCACTAATGCGCCCGCTGGAAACCATCGCCCTGGCGGCGAGGATCAAATCAAGGGTTCAGTGCCTAGTAAAAATGCTTCGACTGCCGAGATTTCTGCGGGGAAGTGCGGGCAAAATTCACTTCGGCGTGCGTCATCCTTCGTCACTTAAGCTTTTTCAAGTTTTTTAGCCATAATTCGCGATCTAGATGATTTTTCAGTTTATTTTTTCCATAGCGAAAACTTCTTGTATATTAAGCTGCACAATCATGATCTTCGACATTGCTGTCCGCACGAGTGCAAACACAGTAAAATTTTTGAAATTATTTAGAAACTGTTTTCCGCGTCCATTCAGTGACGTACGAAAGTATCATGTATAGAAAACACTTGCACACCTTCGGTCTAGTGCACCTTTAGTCGACTAGCGTGCACCTTCGGACTACTTTCGTGAGATGAAAAGTAACCTAGGTTGACGTGATACCCTAATTGGTCGAGATTGGGCAACTCGACTGCCTTGTACATCTCAGAGATCTGCCGGGTTAAAACAAAGACATCGTGCTGTTGTGGTTTATTTATTAAATCGCCTCAGGCTCCTGATGTTGTCGGTTTGGGAAGAAGTGGTAGTTTGTTATAGGTGGAGACCAGTCTCGGCTGGTGACGTTCTTCAGGAAATGCGTTCCACCATAAACATAATGGGGCGACAATAGTATTTTTTAATTTTCATTTTTTTACGCGTGATTAGATTTTTGAACTTTGAAAATTGGACAAAAAGTGTCATTTTACAACCTAATACGCTTGTTTAATGTAGCAGTAGTATGTTCTGCATTAATTATGTTGTGTGCCAGTGTTTAACTGGGTCAATTACAAAATCACCACTCAACAGATATGTTACTACAATGCACCCTGTTATTTTTCGCAATTGGTAACAGAAAGGGTTTTGAAACGTGTATGCCAAATGATGATTATTTTGTGAATTTAATCACGTATCATTTGCTTCTACTATAATCATACAATATCAACAAGAGACGAAAGCCGATTCTTATTCATTTCAGTTGAAAGGGGTTCGTTTGGTTCCTGCATATGGGCATGAACCTGCTTCTGATTCGCTATTGCTGCTTTTAAATAAAATTATCATAAAAGACCCTAGTTGTTTGATAACTTGGTCTATGAGCGCTTTCAGTTTCCTGTTCTAGCTAGGAACCAGGATTTTCTCAGATGCTTTTTAGGTTTTCCGGTCATCGGACCTACGTAAAATTGCATTATGTATTGTGAGATATGATGCCGACTTTATGTTCCCAGCCTAGATGACACGATTTTTGGTCTGCTACATACCAAAGTTAAATTGTTTTCAAATATCATTCAAATTTAACCTGTCGCCTGTGTACTCGCTTGAACAATTGTGAAACTATATATCATGTGTTCCACCAGTCTCATCGCCGTTTCACCCCGCGGTCGCCAACAGTTTGACCAAACGGTTATCTTCTCGTTTAGTCGATGCTGGGCTTATGTCAGGTATGATCTCTCCCGTGGTTTTCCATTGGGTGATTTTTTGGTAATTTTTGCCCGAATCAGGTGGGAAATTTCTCCCATGCTCTGTACAAGTAGCTCATGTTCTGACCAACTTCTGATTTTTCGGTCTCGTACTTGACACTGCAAGGTCCAGTTCCTAATCCACAAGGCACTACCCATGAAGGCCGGACTTTCAAGGCTCGTTGTTTGGAGCGTCTTGCAACGGATTAGCGCGAGCGCGGAAATACGATGGGATTGTCTGAATGATACTACCATACTCTAATTTGTCGCAAGAGAACTACAAAACAACGAGCCCCGTAATGTGAGGGTAACACTTTGATCCACAACCAACGCAAGGGAAGTGCAATGTTAATACAGTATATGCAGTTTGAACCAGTAAATTTCATGATTTGGCGCCTCCAAAATGCGATTTTGACGCTCTGAAGGGGGGGGGGGCGTGCCACATCGCCTACCAAATAGTTGTCTTTCGGTGTTGAGCAAATTTCAAATCATTCCTCCGACATGAAATAAATAGATTCAGGCAAATGAGATCGATTACAAATTTTATTGAACTTTTTCTGTTGACCGGACACGCAACATATGCAAGCGATAAGACGCCCTAAATGTTACACATTAAATACACTGCGTATCTGATCAAACTTTTAATAGTGATATCGGTATATTCTGATGCGGCAGTTGACGAGAGAAGGAACTATATGACGCCTAGTTTCCACCACTGCGCGCCCATCTCGCCGGCGGTAGATAAGTAGTCCACCATGACGTCAGTTACTGACTCACTGTGGGTCGTTGTGCAGGTCGTTTCGACACGTGCCCATCTCGCTTTGCTGCATACAGGCAGTCGAGCTTCTCTTAGTCTAGACCTTACAGTCTTAACTTCAGGGTGTCTTTTAGTATTTCCTGCTTTTGATTGCAGACCACTTTTCCTTCGAGTAGTCTATCTTATAAGTCAGTTGAACCATAAGTAAAAGAGAACTCTCATGAAACCGCGCCCAGTTCGGTCCATGGATGTCTCCTGTCAGTAAAACGTTTTTGCATTCGAGTCAATTTCGCTTACAGAAGTACGTTGTTCTTTAATTCAAGTTGTCCAATATGTCGAGTTCGCAGTCAAGTGTATGCCCTTCGACTAGCGTGCCCATCTTGCATACGAAGAGGCATACAATATCATCCGGGTGTTCTGTAGGACCTTTGATCCTGTCTAGTGAGTTGTGTTGTCTCCACCAAATAACAGGAATGCCCTAATTGGAGGTTCGTGGCCACCATCCTTTGCGAGTGTGTGTCCGGCTCGCCTGCGGTAGACAAGTAGTCCACCACGATGTCAGTTACTGTCTGTGCGTCAATTTGTGGAGGTCGTTTCAACGCGTGCCCATCTCGCTTTGTTGCACAAGCAGGCAGCCGAGCTTTTCTAAATCTCACAGCCTTAACTTCAGGCTATCTCTTTACATTTCCTGTTGCTGACTTCAGACAGTCGACCTTCCCTCCGAGTACAAGTCCATATTACGTCAGCTGAACCATAAGTAACGATGAAGAAACCTCTCACGAAACCGTCAATTCGGCCTATGGATGTCTTCTGTCAGTCAAACTTTTGCACGCGCGTCAACTTCGCTTACAAAAATGCGTTGTTATTCTAATTGTCTAATTTGTCGAATCCAGCCAAGTGCGTACCCTTCGATCAGCGTGCCCATCTCGCATACGAAAAGTACAATCATCCAAATTTCTTACGACCTTTACCTTCGATTCTGTTTAGTAAGCTGCTTTCCGTCCAACAAATAACAACAGTACGCTAACTGTAGATTCGTGGCCACCATCCTTTGCGTGCGTGTCCATCTCGCTTGTACAAAGGGTGGTTTTCTGTACCAGGTGAACCTTTTACGAAATAGCATTTACTGTGAGATACACAATTCAGATCCTTCAGACGCGTACAAATCACACTTTCAATGAAGTCTTCTGGTCAAACAGTTGCAACTTGCTATGTCATAAACTTGTGGCTTGTCAGTTGAGAGTATACTCACCAAGACGCTAAAGCCTCCCTTCGATACCGGCGTACCCATCTCGCTTACGAAGGAGGGCAGTCCAACATGCTTCTTGCCTTAGCTTGGGCTGATCAGCACCACTTATCAAACAAACACTACTTCGGAATTCATCGTTACACACCATCGTTAAGCCTAGTGACTGAGGAACCTTCCTTCGATACGTACCCATCTCGTTTACGAAGGAGGCCAGCTTTGGTGACAATAATCTGAGCGGTTGAGTTCTCATCTGCCTACGATAGTAGGATTTTCTGTCGAGGTGAGTACTGCAATGTACAGAAATTGTGTTCGTTGCCAGATCTTTCCCCTATGAATACTGGTGTGCCCATCTCGCATAAGGAAAGTTTGGTCCTTACACGGACAATTAGGTCGATGCGACGTACATCATCATTTAGTGTACCATCATTTCTTCCTGGGATGTTCAAACCGCCACGTCCAATACAGGAGGACCTGTAAACGGGCCTTCCCTTGAGAACGTGCCAATCGCTCACAAGAGGAATGGAAATCATGATGCTGACGTCACGTCCCTGTGCCAGGTCACAGTTACGTTGCAGCGCTTGTGATGTCACTTGCTATACGACGTGCTTTTTGTTCAGTCTTGACATGCGCAATGGAGAGCTCTAATTGAGAGCGACTCCCCACACGTCCTATCAGCTCGGCAGCCAAAGATGTTGTGAAGCATGGTATCCAAAAACACATTGCCGCAACAATCCAATGACGTGGTGGTAGGCAAGCAACGAACTATAAACAAATAACACGACAAAAGCGATGACGTTACTAACAATCAGTCTCGTCATTCACGACCAAAGGTTTTTTTAACAGTCGCGGCATATAGGCATAATGTTCAAAATATTAAAAAATTCCAATACGATCTAGATACACGTGTATGTACCAAAACTATTAATGTCTCTCTTTTTTCCTTATTTCCTCGAAATATTTCACTCAAAATATATTGGCGTGTTTTCAGAAAATCTTTCCCGTAAATATCTTTGAGATATCGACACTCCACCATGCCCCTTGTCCCCATAGATTGTTGTGGAATCACTCCTCGGTACAGTAAATGTACCATTTATCGCGATTCCACACAGCACGCTAAGTTTCATGAGAATTCTCCACGAAAATCTGAAGATCAAAGGATTACTTTTTACACGTCTCCCCCTTGTTTAATAGGAACGTTACTCACCGAATTGATTACCGAAACAAAAGGATCGACCTCAAAACAATATGGTCTATTGCTACACCGTTGGAATAGTTATCTCTTCCTGATGGCACTTGTCAGTGGTAGTTTCAAGACGACGCAGCCTCTCACGTACGATCGCCCACATGCTGGGCAAATGGTTTGACAGAAGCCGTGAACGGGACAGCAAAGCAAATATTAAGCAATGTTCTCAGTTGTTACTATAAAAAGAAATCTAATTACCAAAGCTTAATTTGTGTGTGAATACAACTACATGCCCGGCAATTACAGCATGAGGAGAACGGGAAGAAGTGACAAGCAACAGGATAAATTAAGCCCTGTCAACTGTTTTCACATGTCATTGTGTCAAAGCACTACTTTCATCTCAGTTGGCGGAAAATCTTTCTAATTCCCAGTACCACAATTCAGTTGACAAAACAGGAAAGACACAATTAAGAATTCAATATATTTTCATTAAGTATTTTCTTAATACAATCATTTCAGTGAACTTGTTCACAAAGCACAAAACCTTTCCGCCTAAATAAAAATTATAAAACAAATCATCAGAACAAAATCTTCCAAAAATTCCATAAAATTATCACATTTCAAAAAAAGTGAGTAAATACGAATATTATACTCATGGCCACTAATGATGCGTTTCTAACAAACCAGACATTATGCAAAAACAGTGACAACAATGCCTAGTGCAGTGATGACTATGCTAACTTCATGGCTGGCACAGGAAACTGAGGATTACAAAGCTGATGCCATTGGATACTCAAATAGTACAAACTCTTCACAACTGTATAGCCAACAAAAAACAACGTGAAAATAGAACTTGCACATGCCACCCATTGACACATACATTAAAAAAGTTTGAAGAACTCGAGAATGGCAGCATGGGAAAGCCTTTCCAAGTTCAATTACGACTTGATCCAGCCCCAGATCGTGTAGTTTTAACGTACAAGGCGTTTTGCGATCAAGAAGTACTAAAGTGTGTCTGCCAGTTGCGCTGTTGTAATCAGGGACGGATCCAGGATTTTGAGTTGGGTGGGGGGAAGGGCACAGGAATAACCAGAATTTTGCCACATGCGCGCGCCCAGCCCAAATGTAGGGATGCAGGAGTCTCGAATTTTTGGGTTTGTGGACCTTGTCACTAAAAAAAACGGTACATGGGGTTTGTTCAAGGCCTATGCATTGTGCATTCACCTCCCAAGCCCTCCTGGGTGCGCGCATATGCTAGTCAGCCCCCTTTGCCCCCCCATAAATCCGCCACTGGTAATCATCTACTGAGTGGAGTTCAATACCCGTCTCACAGCGAGAAAAATCAAGTCAAAATCGTAAGTCATGCTCTTATTGAAAATACACTGCAATAGCTCCAAAGACTGCACTATGAACTCAACCTTAGAGATAAGTAATTCATGAAACAATACTTATTAGTTGAAGCTCAGAGTGACTCAAATTTTTGACTTGGTGACTTCTAGGCATTTTTCAAAGTCCCCAAATTTGACAACTGCAGCCAAGGTAGGAAGACCTCAAGTTAGAACAGAGAGCATGGTTTTGGTGTGTTTTTTGAAAACTGATGTCACAGTTCACAATTTTTAGATGTACATTGTTCGAAAATAGCAGTTGTAGATCTTGGCACAAAAACAATTCAAGTTTTAAAATAGTTCCCTCATTACTTAAAAGTAGTGCAGGTTTCAAAATGAATCAGGGGCACAGAGCAGTGCCACCTATGATGCTTTTTTGTCCTTCCAGATCAGAAGGTTAAAGGGACTAAACCGGTATTTTGGGGGTTATTATTGGACAGGATGGATTCTTTTTAGTTTTAACAGAGCTATGAAACAATAAAATCCATTGTTTTTTGACTTCACGACAATTCACCAAGTTTCTCTGATGTCTGCCAGACATTCACTGAAATCAAAATTAGTGATATTATCAGTTAAGTAGGCTAAAATACTTGGATGCTTAATACATGGGGTTTGGCTCGGGGGGGGGGGGGTGGGGGTAGAACGTTCAGCAATGAATTCAGTTATTCGATGCTAATTCTGTAAAATATGAACTTAACACTGACCTGTGGACCTCCAATCTGTTCAAGATTAACATCCACAGTATACATTACATTATGACCTCAAACAGACCAATTGAAACTTGAAATGACCCAATAATGTTCATAGCATATTACAATCTTTAATAAAGTCTCATAAAAATTGAAGGTTCAGGGTAAAATTTTAGAAAATGATAAAATAAATTCAAATAACATTTGAAATCCTAAGCCAGTAATGCTTTAAAAATTCTCCAGTTTGGGATAGTTTCTAAAATTTTGTATCGTTAAATGCAAGTCTAAATTGAACTTCTTCATTCTGAAGATTGGGACATCAGCAATTAATGGCATATGCTGTAATTCTCAAACAACGGACACTGAGTTAAGCATCGAATGTAAGAAAATAGACTTGTTAGTTCATAAAGTTACTCAAAGTAGCTGCTGATGCAATATTTTTATGTGCCCACATATTATGAATTATGTTATAATTTGATCGTAATTCTTAAATTTGCGAAGGTCAGTGTTGCTCATTTGTTGAAAATGTGATATAAGCACCAATTGTCTAAACTGGAGAATTCTTACTGCAATGAATAACAAAAAGTGCAGTGAACATTCCAGAATTCATAAATTTAAAGTTTAAAATACAAAGGATAACAACAATTGTTATTGTACAACAGCCACGTCCCAAAATACAACAACGCCACTCTGACTGCATTATTTACCCATAAAGCAATATTGCTGTTGCTCTGCTCATCACTGTATCAAGTCAATATAATGCTAAGTGAAGCTGAATAACCCACATTTCATCAAAGAAGAAAAAACTTTTGATTTAAGCTGCTTGCTGCTATATACAGCTAGTCTCAACTTGTTGCTTACTCTCAGAAAACTGATTTTTAAGGTTAGAAAGTTTGTTATTGTCTTAGACCAACATCATAACAGTAAGTGGTCCCAATCAACATTTTTGATGAAAGGCAGGTTAATAGCTGCTTGCGTAAGTTTTATTGCACAGTATATGGCAATGAGCAGGACACTACTTGAACAAACCCAGCTCAGAAGTGTGTGTAAGCAGCCTAACCTTTCATAAACTAAGCATTTTCTATGACAATGAAATAGAAGACTGAGTTGAATATAGGAGGTGACTCAAATTTGCAGCAGCTTTGCCTTATTTGCGGACAATGAAAACTGCATGAACAGCCAAATAATGGGCTGAGCTATTCAGAGTCCATAGGCAGTAATCAAACAATCCTCTTTTTAACTAGTAGACCATTCAGTTAGATACTCTGGGTCGAGATGAACACTCCAACATGCAAAAATCAACAGAGCATCTTAAGCACTGGATATGTTTAGTTGTCACAAAACAATTGACACAACACTTAGATGTAACAATGTGATGTCACCATTGATATCATCTATTTTATAACTTTTATACAACCTACAGCTGGTGACCAAGAAAGTCTACGAGATTACAAACCTTACTCCTTACCACTTTGGCTTGAGATACACCAGTTTAGTTAATTGTGAAACAATAGATGGCATCTGCTTCATGTCACTCGTCCATTCATAGTCAGTATCAGACATGAAGTGATATGCTACAAGCTTATTGACTAACGTGAGCATGTGAAGAAGGTCCATCTCTTCACAGCAGGCATCGAGAACTTTTGACAGCGCTTGAATGTACCAAGAACCATCCTCAGAGTTACGCCATGAGAAAAATCCTGTGAAATGCAAACAAAATTTAAGAGTTGAACGTAAATTTTCACTTTAAGACATAATAACGTAGAGTTTTAATTTTCTTTTTTTTTCATGAAAGATGACTTGCACCAAATTCATGCTTTACCATCAGAAAATTGGGTCTGAGAAATTGCAGGCAATCACAACAACATTAGAAGCTCTGGAAAGACAGAAAAAAGATTGATTTTAACAATTATCGTGTTAGTCCAAAGTTGGTGAGATACATTGGGAAAGAATTAAGTACTACTTAAGGTACTTAACTGCTTTGGACACACAGTGAAGATAAGATTCATTATATTAATTAACAAGGTTTGCAGTGGGCATAAATCCAAGGCAATTGTTCAAATGGTATGTCATATTATTCAGCCATGAGCAATTTTACAAGAAAATAAAAAGTACCACAAAGCCATATTTATCTTGCCTTGTAATGTAGGAACATGTTCACAAATGTAGATCAATAGGCTGCTCAAAAATGTGGCAACTAAAAGCAAGAACCCGACAGTACGCAACTGACCTGGCACAACAGAGTATGATACAAGGAAGTCAGCCTCTTCTGGAATTTTAAGTGTCTTTTCATTGCTTGGTACTGAGTCTGTTTCATCAGCGCTGTCGGCCACATCCACACCGTGGTCATACTTAGTACCCCGACATGCCTGAAAAGGGTCAACAGTTCTTATCACCTTGATGAATCCCGTACAGAATTACAGTAGCTGGTATTCAGACCTGGGTGGGAGGGCATTCAGTCCTAGTGTGACTCAGGCAGGAAGTGCAACCCTGACGTGCCATTCAGATGGTTGGACTCAATCATGGCAAATTTCTTCTGACACCGTAATTTTCCGATTGAGCTCCCGATAAAACAATCCATTTCAATAACAATGGGTTGTGTTACTGGAACAACACTAGATACAAAACTGATATTTTGCAGACAATGCATAGCTTCATCCAAATACATTTGTACAGTTGATTCATGTTCTTCTCCCAGAAGATTTACAACTTCATTGATATGACCAAAACAACACACAGTTGGACAATTTACCTGAATAAAGAAGAGCTTGGGTTTGCCCACTAGGGTGCGGCACTTGTCACCTTTGAACTTATCCAGGATGAAGTTAATGGGAACAGTGCCGTTTGTGCAATAGAACGTGCCATCTCGGCCATGAGACATGAGAACAAACACCAAACAGTCGGAGTTTGAGTAGTTGCGTTCAGATGCTGGAACAAAATATCATGGTGAGAAGCTAAAATTATGCCTTTTCTCTCACATAATTATAGCAATCTGATAAACCAATCGATTTTTGTAATAAAAATTAGCGCATATACACATTATTACAAAAGCTGAAACTTTGAAAATAAACATGACTTTTACCAATTGACTCTAAGAGGGGGGAGGTTAGGTTAAATAGAAATAGTTTAAGGATGACCCTCTATTAAAAAGAAAATGTCTCAAGTTTCTAGATTTTCTCCAAAAATTAAAAAGTGTTACTAGTACCTATACTTATTTTAGAAGAACAGGTAACAGGTGAGTTGTAATTTCAGCAAAAAAAAACAAAAAACCTGGGCCAGGCATTTCTCTATAAATCTTATGTCGTATTTACCCTTGAAAACGATATCGGTCAATTGCAGAGTAGTGACATCAGCATAGCAAACAACTTCGAACCCCAACTTTAAAAATGCTGATTCCATCAATTGCACATCAACTTCTGACCCTTTTCGTTCCTGTTGCCCTGTTTTCTCCTCAAAATGCCTGTTGTTAACAATAATTGCAGTACCCCTTTCATCATGGTCAAACTTGTAGGACACATTTCTCAGCACACAGTTGTCCAGCGGAGTGCCAGAGGATAGCTGTCTGAAAAAAAAAACGGGCAGACAGTAACTTGACTAATGCTACAATAGTAGCAGAAACCCCAGCACCACAAAACGAGCATGGGAGATCATCTTGATTTTTTAGAACACCCCTATGATGCACTACACGAGATTGAGAACCTTGCAAGACTTCCAATACATTTCTGTAAAGTTTTTGTATAAAAGCCTAACTCAATTTAGTCCTTTTGTATACTGTATGATTGTGAGTTACTTAACAGATCGAAATAAGATACCACAAGTACATGCAAAATTGACAGGTAAATACTGGTAATATTACAGGAAATTACATCGCCGTGTACGCTGCAGATGTACACAG
This sequence comes from Phoronis australis, assembly GCA_002633005.1. Taxonomy (NCBI): domain Eukaryota; kingdom Metazoa; phylum Phoronida; family Phoronidae; genus Phoronis; species Phoronis australis. Next base: position 101,465 of record NMRA01000787.1, read on the forward strand.
GCAATAATAGTCTACCCCATCAGAAGTTACGCATTTCAAATAAAACATCTAATGAAACATGAATGTATACATTTAGTTATAATTGCCATGACTCTGGACACAATTTAGTTAACATAATATGGACACATCCATGAAAATCTGTCAACAGGTGCCATTTTGAGGAAGTTATTAGAAATCATGCCAGCAGAATCATTAAAAATTCTATGGGACAATAATCTTACAAATTTCACAGGATATCTTCCCATGCTATGTTTTGCTAGACAGTGTCGGACCGCCTATAGCTGGCCGCAGTAAAGGAGCTTCATAGCCCGGAAGCTTTTCGTCGAATTATGCCTCACACTGATTAGAACATTAAAGTCACGTTGTTATAAGTATCACAAAAGATAATACACAAAAAGATAATAGCGGCCAAAAAGTGGAGAATCAAAAAGCATTGCTGAAGAAAGTAAGTGCTTTTTTAAGTAACATTTTTAAGTGTCATATATTAGCAAAGATCGAGAAAACATCTCATTCAGTAAGTGGATTTGGCCTACCAACTGTTTAAAAGACACGGGATGAGGTTAGTACAGAAATATTGTAGCACATTCATAACCAGCCAATGCTACAGCGTGTTTCTTACTGCTAGTACTAGTAAACTAGTGTGAAGACTTAGTGCATGACAATATCCCCAGAAGAATTGTGTGATCATCATGTGTTTTTGCAAGTTTCCTGTGTCTACAGACAGTACCCGGCAATTCCATTCCAAGTGAAATAAGAAGACTGGTAAAATAGAAAGAAAAAACTGAATCTTGAGAAATGCTGAACTGAATAACTGAGTGAAACTACTCAACTTGAGTCAAGACTAAAGTAAAGGGAAATGTCTGATAAAGTAGACTAAAATTTTGTGGCTTATCGGTATGATAAATTATATACACATCGCACCCGTTTATTGATATTTTAGCAATAATACCTAACGGAATCCGAAATTCGCCCACTTGACGATTCGTTATGTTCGCCGGTAGCATCAATAAAATCCGCCATCCCGGAAGCAGCCATTGTTTTGACGTAAAGCGTCATCTAGCGAATACTCAAGAAACCTCTTTTTCGATAATCAAAGAGAGAAAGAACCAATTCTGTTGGCAGTTTTGGCCAATATATAAGCGATATCATTGGTTTTTGACCTGCTGGTGGATACCAGGCGCATGATTCATGTGCTGATTCGTTAACATACGTCAACATTTTTAAACGTGAAGTAGTATTCCTGGTGGTGAGTTCAGGAACTATTGAGGATTCCCCTCAAGCCTCGGTCTGAACCATAGGGGAGTTTCCGAAAATGGATTCTTGTACGTGATCGAAGGTCAACGAGCAAAGAGCATGGATGAAATACTGCGTTTGGAGGGGGTAGAGGTATCTCCAGCCAGAACTGAAGGACCTCCAGATGTGTTTTCATGCGACAGATTCTCTTTTGTTAAACCTAGGTACTCTGCATTACATCTTCTTGCCCTTGCCCTTGGCCTTGTCTCCAGACTAACTAACGCACACACAGTCGTCTCTGAGTCTGACTCTACCTCGACAGTGACCACCGTCTCTAGATGTCCAGTAGAGACGGTGTAGCTCCTATAGGAGCTTCATAGGCCGGAAGCTTTTCAGAAAATTATGCCTCACACTAGCTAAAACATCAAAGTCATGTTGTTATTTGCCCATAGGGAGACACCTTAGCCTAAAGTGTCCCCCTATACTAGGCTTCAAGCCTGGCTGCCTTTAATTCCTTCCAACTCGAACAAGTACCCCAGTTATCATTTTTTTTTCTTCCAGCAGTCCCTTGTTCAGTTCCCAAAATTTGGAATTGTTTGTTGAGGAGTTTAGCTTGCTCCTTAGCCTTGGTGACTAGTTTCCCAAGATCTTTCTATGACGGATATGACTCCGATATTTTCAGATCTCACAGATCTTACATGAGTCCAAAAGTTCTTGTTTGGTTTACTTCCATTGTCTAAGTCAGTATCCATTACGCACCCGCACAGTGGAATGAGTATCCCGATTGACTGGTCGGCCATTCAGGATACAGCTGTGTCGTTATCAGTTTGACAACATGGTAAATTTTTTGGGCCTGACATGGGCGATTTCAAATGAATTTTAAATCTGTTCATAGGGGATTGGGCCAAGTTTCGACCCCAAAATCAAGGCATCGACGGCCATGAATTTGATTAAATATTATGTCCTGCTTTCAACTATTGACAGTTTTTTTCACCAGACAACAATTGATTACTAAAATTTGTTAACCGTTCACATATTCATCTGATTCTGTGACACAAGTTCTGCTTAAGGAGGAGAAGGTTGATTGTGGGACGAATTGTTACAAAATTCTTTTTACTGAACAGGAATTGTTTCACCTGATGGCTTTAATGGCATTTTTGTTGGTTTTTTGACATTCCCCGCGGTATTACATGACAGTGGAAATGTGTCGCCATTTTCCCTTATCATTCACACATTAATAGAGTTAGTTGCTAAAGAATATTAAATGAAACTTAATCACCTAAAACAAACCTATGGCAGGATTTAAGGGCAGAATTTGACTGTGAAATGTTTTTCAGATGGATGGAGGACCATGAGGCCAGTGTTTGTCCATTATGTTTGAAGGGCTTTGGACAACTAAGGAGAAAGCACCACTGCCGGCAATGTGGGCGGGTGTTATGCAGCAAATGTTGCTTTGAGAAGGTACTGGGCAGACTTTTCATTTGGTCACGCAATGAAAGAGGAATTTTTCCTCTTTATTTGAACTACATCATCTGTATACAACTTGTGTGAAACTACATTGTAGGTTTAAATTTTGAAAATGTACATTGTTGAAAATGAAAAGTAGTTTTGAAGCAATATTTACTGATTTTCAAGTATTTTTTCTGGTTTCAACCTTTGTTTTGCCGTAACTTTGACAGAATCATGTGCTTAAATATGCATGTGGTAAAGTTAGTCATTATCGCTCACTTTTTGTGGCTATTATTTGCCTCAAAACAAAAGAACCTAATTTCTTAAAGCATAAGATAAAGTCTAGACGTTTTTGGCGTGATGGCGTATGCACACACTAGCTGTTTTTCATTTTAAACAAAAAATATAAACTTTCAATTAATTTTGATATTTATCCCGTGTGTTGTCTTTTTCCTGCATTCTTATTGGCTTTCAAGAAATATCTCCAAAGAAGGTAAGTGTAGACCTGACTAGTTTTGTTGTTTTAGCCAATCTTTTGAGAGTCACTGTGCCAAAACCTACATTTAATTTTGTGTCAACATTTTCAACCAAGCAACAAATTGCAGTAGTTTTACTAAAACCTCCTTTACCCAGTTACAAAAATGCTTTATCTTTAGACACCAAAAAATTAGTTTTAAGAAACTTTAGTACGAGCTGGGTGTTTGTGAAAGGAATGACGTGATGTTGATGTTCAAAGATTGATATTGTCATTTTGTTAATAGCTGTCAGATATTGTGTTTGTTGAATTCAATTTATAATTTTGATGGAACTTTTACACAGTTATGAAAAGAAAAGTACATTATGGCAGAGCTGTTGTGGGCGGAGAAATAATGATTAACTGTACTTACGTTGTGATAGACTGTCCCGAGTAGCCTGCTCACCCTACTCCAATAGTGCCAGTAAACTTATTTCTCTAATCGACTTAAAAATTATATCACATTGTTACCCTCACATTATTAGTTTAATTAGTGTGAAGTATTCCAATCAGTAATAATAGCATGAATGTCCAGTTTGTAGTCTTAAAAATCCCTATAATTGCTGCATCACGGTTATTTTGCTTAAAAATTTGTATTTCAAAAAATAACACAATTGCCTTTTCAGTAGATGTCTTATTTGTCTTTTATGGCGTTTCACTGCTTCACCATTAGGTGCCATTGCCACAACTTGACCTCTATGATCCAGAGAGAGTCTGTGAGAAATGTCGACCCGTTTCACAGTTTGTCACCAAGTCATTTTCACCTCAGCAGGTAAGTACAGTTCAAACAAAATAATTATGTTATTAAGAGTGTTTTTAATTTACAAATAATATGGTAGTGTTTGTTAATATTTCTTACAAAAATACTATGTACAATAATAAGAATTAAGCCCAGAAAGCATTATATTTGGGCATAGTTACAAATAATAAAGTGAAATGGGTTTCATTTAATTACATGTCAAAAATACCTGGACAGAATGAACAAAAACTCTTTGCCTATTAGGTAAGAGTTAACAGAAATTTCTTCTTCCTGTGAGAGGATATATGTGAGAATGACCTGTCTCTGTGACACTACAAAAAGTTGTTCTTTAAGTTTTACTATTTAATTCTTTTACGTATTGGGATTGTTGTGAAATATGAACCTAACCAGGATGAGTTCTGCAGGGCTAGTTTCTTACGAGTTGTTGAGGTAAGGCAAAAACATGACAGTGAAAGTCCAGTAATTTGAAAATAAGCTCGAAGCCTTGTGCGCAGTTAGCAAAATTTACTGCCAATGAAACAATTCTGTGGTGTCTCTCTATTTCCATTCCATTAGCAAAGATTTTTTTTTTGTCACAGGTGCCTCAAGAGTTACTTGCATGATGAAATACTCCCTTGGCTAGCTGTTGTGCTGAGTCTTTAAAGGCGAAGGCAACCTTTTTCCATGTCATTTTGAGCTAAAATAAGGTTGATTGGTTATCCTAGACATATTTTCCACTTAATTACATCTTTTCGTAATTTTATTAATTACTCGCCTGCTACTGCAGAAGTGACGTTTTAGGAGGCAAGCATTTCGCGCCAATTTCTTTTCATATAGTCTGACTGTGAGAGCTGCCGAGTCAGTCATTGTTCTACTTCGGTTGTGTTAAGTTCCGTCGTCGTTTGCTTTCATTTACTAGTCAGTCACTGTTGCTGCGTACCGGAATTTACTAGTTATCTGCTCACGCGCGCTTTGGGAGTACCTTTGCATCGCTTTCCGATGGATGACACACTTCGCCGTATTTGGCTCGTTCGTGTGAAGAACGCAGCGTTACCTGTCCACGCAACGTACAAAGCAGTGGAGAATTACCGTGTGTGTGGCAAGCACTTTCTGCTCTCCGCTTACGAAAGGGATTTTTACGCTGAACTGATGAAGGTCCCTGCGAAACAACGCCTGAAGAAGGATGCCATTCCGTCTGTGTTGATTCCCGGCAGTGCCCCATCGCCACCCCCGAGAAGTGCGTTTTTGAGGCGAGAAGCTTTGTGAGCTGTGGCCAGTACAGTGACTGGAGCCAGTGGAGGCACTTCATCTACTGTCACCCGTGCCTCCGAACGTACCCCAGAGCGTGCAATTCCTGGAACCAGTAGTGATTCGCCCTGTGCTGTCTTCTCCAACCCAGAGCCTCTAAGCAGCCCTGCAGCGATATTGAGTAGTGGGAGTACTTGATTACAGGCCCAGTTCGACACCCAGTGGAGAGGACAGTTTGTCGTTCAGTGAACAGATCGGTGAGCCAAACTTTGATAAGTTTATTGTGGACTTGTCTATTTAGAAGGTGCCAGGTGTGTGGCGAGGGAGTCACACGACACGATGTAAGCAGTTTGGGTGCTTAGGTCACCATCTAGTGGGAGTGTGTCGCGGGAGACTCTGGCAACTGAGTGGGACAGTTGCTGCTCTGTCTGTGGTATGCCGGAGGTTCACTTAACCATGTCCAGTAGTGGCTTGGCCTCGTCGAACTCTGAACAGCACAAGCATTCCATTGAGGTAGGCATAACAACGCACACAGTGCATTTGCACCAAGATGTGTCACCACGTCTGTCCTCAGTAGCCGCCTCGTTTCTCTCAACAGCTGCCTGTGCCTGTGCGTACTCTGCCTCGTTATACTCGGGCTCAAACATGTACCCACCCACTGAATGTCCGTGAAAAAATTCCTCGTCACCACTGCTGTGAACAAGGTCTCCGTCACTCACACTACTGTCACTGTGATACGGGTCACCGACTCCAGCCATTTTCAGCTTACAACACACTAAACAATCCCTAAATCCAACGTAGTTGAGTTCTCTACTAACCTATCTTGCCGCAGAATACTCGCCGATGGAAAGTGGTGGCGACAATTGTTGAAAAACAGCACAAAACAAAAGTAGAATAGAACAGATTCGCACGGTAAAGTCAACGCAAAACCAAGTGGCGGGAAACGCTTGCCTCCTAAAACGTCACTTCCGGAGTAGCGGACGAGTAATTTATAAAATTACGAAAAGCTGTAATTAAGTGGAAAATATGTCTAGGATAACCAACCAACCTTATTTTAGCTCAAAATGACATGGAAAAAGGTTGCCTTCGCCTTTAAATATTGTTTAATATCTCTCCACTGCTACCATTTAGACATTTATGCAGTCAGCTGCAGAAGGGTTGTCTCAGCTGGTTCTTCAGGCAGATCAGATCAAACAAGTGGTGGAACTTGGAGGTCTACACGTCTTAATTCACCTGGCTAAACAAGACTCTCTACCCATCAAGGTGAGCACATTTTGTTTTCAAATTTAATTTTCGAAACAGCCTTTATCATCAACATTTTCCCGTGTGGAGTGTAAAGACTCCCATCTGGAATGTAATTGTTTTTCTTCGCGGTGATGTGATGTAAACGCACCTAGTTACTTTTTCTTTCAACGTTCCCCTTAATGTTAAGGCCGCAATAAAATTACAATTATCCTCATAGGCGTATTTGCACTTTCCGAAACTAACCAACATCGTGACATTTTATCTTGTTCCAAATTGGAATTGGACCCTACTGCTTCAGTGACTGCAACTAATTTGCCGTCACAAGAATTTTAAAGATGCTGGTCTGGAGAAGTAATGAGCTAACTCTTCTTCTCAAGCCTTAAAGTCTGTCATATGGTAAGACCTCGCAAAAATAATTGCCAGTAATACGATTGATCAATCAATCATCGCATACTGCTACAAAGTCTAAAACTGAATTCTTTACGCTTTCAGAAAATGTACAACGACAAATGGCTAAATGGATAGGCTCTGAATGACGTTAGTCATAACCAATTTATGTAATATGTTTTTAGAGAGCAGTGGCATCGGGGTTGCATACCTTGTCAACAAACACGCCCTTGCACCCCCTGTTGGTGGAGAGTGGAGCTATCAAAGCTATTTGCAAGTATGAGTCGCATTAACCTGTAATGTAAATCTTGTGACAACTCGTGTACGACCTTTAAGTCCATCACTGGTGTTGTTGAGCGTAACCATGGAAGCTCATGAGAACGAAATATTAAAAGTGGTGTTTACTTAAAATCTCCTGTTATTATCATTGCGTAATTCACCATGAACAGAAGTTCCTGAGGCGAGGTGTTTTTAAATTATGACTTGTGGTTTCAGTACTACTGCACTGCTGAACTTGTCACATCAATAAATTAAGGAAATAATTATTAATTGGAAGTGGATTTTTTCATTTAAAGATCTTTCTCCCTGTTAGTAATGAATCTGACATTATCTTCTTTTGCCTAGTGATTGTTTTGTTATTTACTGACAACACTCACCCACAAGCTAGTTCTTATCAGTATTGTGGTTTGAAAGCTATAAGCTCCACCTGTTGTTCATATAAGTCAGGCACCAACATTCCAGTAAAGATTTATTGTAACCACCTCACTTTCAGCACCAGTTGTGAGGTTGGCTTCTTGTGGGGGATCATAGATAATGTGGCAGCTCCCATTCTGAAGTAACTGATGCCAGGTAAAGGACATCTGTTTGTTTCCTGGACAGCTGATGTACCCATTCATCTCTATTCCACCAGGTGTCGAGAGCGCACCAGCCTGACCACCGCTCACTGGCTTCAAGGGGTTCGTGAGTGGGAGCTGCCTGTCCTGAGTCTAAGCAGTGGCAACTCTAACTCTACTTCTTTGTTTCAGTATACTGTCGAGTCCAGCGGCTGATGATCAGATGATTATTGATGGCATCAGTGCACTCATGATATTTGTTAAATCAGCTGAGTTCAAAACACAAGGTAAGTAGGTTTTCGTGTGGTAAAAGGTTGGATGAACTAAGCCACAGAGTTATACTTGGTACTGATGGATGTAAGATATAGTGCAAGACAAAAGTAGTCTAACAGCTTATTTAAGATGACTTATTCTTATTAAAATGACATTAGCAAGAAATTAATGAATTTTGGACCTCAAAAGTAGGGCTGCCTATATTAATAACCCCACCCAAAGGGTGCCCCGTCATGGCGACTAATTCTGTTAACAGTAAAATTGGCTGATAATAATTATTAGGGCAGCAAAATTCAAATTACAGAGTGGACTAGCCACGTCATTAACTTTCCTGTTCATTCACCTACTTTCATGGTCACGAGAGAAGACTGACGTTGAATTTGGCTTCCTACAAGCCGCCATGACAGGGATTCTGGATTGTTTTTCTTAATACTTTGCCTGAATGCCCATAACGTAAAATTGAGGACTTGACAGGGACCTCAGAGGTCTCACACTTCACTGATTTATCCACATTATTTAGGAAATGCTTTGCCCAGTCACACATTGTGTGTCATAAAAGAGATAAGCATACCAGCAGCTGACGCAGCAAGTAGAACTACTCCCGTTGATCACATTGGTGTAGACTCACAGTTGAACTGTGGTTTTCTGTAGACCCCAGACTGTCCCGAGTTGCACCATATACCAACTCCGGACGTTCTCTCACGACGATTAAGCGTTATGTGCTACCTAAAGCATCAAGATTTTTTAAATGCCAGAAATATCACTTGCCACATCATGTCTACCCTGGACTGGAAAACTAGAAATCAGTGTTCACTGACCTTATTTGAAACTTGTATTATTTCAGTCTTTTGTCAAGCATACCATGAAAGCATCAACAAGAAATTGGTGACTTTGTGTCTCCCAAATGAATGTAGTAGTCTCATTCGAGTTGGGAGCCCTGGATGTGTTCACTGATACTACTCGCTTGAACAATTTCTCCAGAACCTTGCTATGAAAATTTTTGTCTATAAACATTTTTTATTCCTAGAGCTTTGTATTTAATAGTATGCTGATGACCTTACATTTGTATTAGTAATTATCTGTATATTACTATTTCAGCCTTGAAAGACGGTGCCTTAGTACCTGTGTTGGCATTGTGTAACCATAGCGACGCCGTGGCTTTACTTGCTGTGAGCACGCTCAGTCTGATTGTAGAACATCCTGATACGCACTCTATAATAATTGACAACAATCAAAATGTGTTGCCACGGATACTGGCTTTAACAGCATCTGAAGATGCGCAGGTAAGTAGGAAAGGGAGTTGGAATATATGCAGGAACCATTTTTAGAAAAATGTGCCCATGAATCATTTGATCCACTTTACCTCAAACCTTAGGGCCTATTTTTAGGACCTATGTGTCACGTTAGTCGAATGTCTGTCCTTTTTTGATTTGATTTTTGGTGGTGGAATTTATACATTTTATGCATGATTTTGTCTGTTACCGTTAGTATGTGACACTATTAGTGATTGGTCTTAATGTCTAACTGTATTTCAGTTTAACTAAACTAATAAATCCATGGTTAGAATCTGCATTTTTTCAATATACTAGACCCCATACCGCTAAAAGTGTTGTTTTGATCAGCTGATCTGCATTGTATATGTGTTAGATTCTGAATTTCCTTGGATATTAATCAAGACAAAATTAGGTGAAATTGTGACAGAAGTGAGCCAGTTGGCACAATTTATGCAGTCATTGTTTGTCAATGAATTTTTTATGTGGCAATGATGCAGGCGCACTCCTAAAATTGTCCCTGCCTAAGGTATGGGTTTCTAACTGTGGCGGATACTTTGACCTCATGGGTATCATCTGACACCTCATGCTGTCAGTTATCATCTCATATGGATGAGCTGAGCTTTGGGGTGTCGATTGTATACCATCTCCGATGGGAAAATGAAATAATCTACATCGGGAGGGGTTATTGGCTCTCCCAGGATGTTGTCTCAGAATCTCTTTTTCTCCACTGCTCTGGTATTGAGGTGAAGTCAGTTTGAGTGTTTGGGTGCAGTCCCTTACCTAGTGTGTAGACGAGAACCTGCAAAGGAAAACAAGTCAGTCTCAAATGTTTCGTAACATTTTGTGTGTTAGAATGCTCATAGCTTTGAGGAATGTTAAAGCTGCAACTGGTATTGAATTTTGTTTCGTAATTCATATTATTTTGCTGCTTACCCTTATAAGACAGCTGAATTCAATTACTCACTTTGTAACCTTGACGAGGTATCACAAAATGATTTTGGCCCTGTCAATTGCGATTAAGTCATTCAAGGCTTGCCTATTCAAAACTCATAGGGGGTAATAAAACAATTGTCTAAGCAGCCAGAGGCCCATTCCAAACAAAGTGACTTAAATTTCAGTTGATTTTACTATAAAACTTAAATTTGTCTCAAGTCTGTTTGAAAAAAAGAAATCTTAAGGTTGACTTAACCCTTATCCTGCGCTAGGAGAGGTCAGCTGACATGCCAATTATCCTATTAAAATGCATTGGGTGTACTCAATGGACTATAATAAGTTACAGCTGGGCTGCGCTAGGAGAGTGCACTCACCCCGGGACACTTGTGATTTTCATTCAGAAACTGTAAGAGCCGTGGAATGTTGTTTAGATATGTGACCATGAGCATTCCATACTTCACAACTTCCTCTACTGTTCTCCAATTTAAACCATATGGCTGTGATTACTAGTTTGGGAGATATTGGCAGGTTTATGTAAGTGTAGACACATAGTTTCATTATACGGCTGGAGCCATAGGGAGAGGATGACAGTGGATCAGTTTACTTCCACCAAGGCTATGATAAAGACTTACACATGGTGAAAATTTCCATTAAATTCTGAACAAGTTTTGTATTGACTTCTTTTCTGTTAATTTAATATTTCTCTTTCAAATTTCCAATTTAAAATTGTTAGGTCATTTGTCTGGGTGACCTCCACAACAGCTTAGTGTACAGTAGTAGTGGTGACCTACTTAGCTCAGCACACAGGGAAAGTAGTCTGAATAGAGGCACAGCAGGATAAGGGTTAATAAGTTTTTTACTTACTAGGTTTTGTCTTAATTTTTACTATCTTACCAGATGTGGAAATTTTAAAGTTTGGAAGTTGAGCCAAATCTTAGATAGCACTTAAGTCAAAAATAGTTCCAGGTGATCAGTGCAATGGGCCCACATGGGTGGCCTGCGCACGTGTGGTGCTACTGTATGTGTACCAGACCTGGTACAATGTGTACCAGACTGCCTGCAATTATGAACTGAATTACTAGTGTTGTTTACGTGTGCTAAATTGCATTTAATTGTTGATATAGATGCAGGAAGTGTCTCTGAAAACACTGGCACATTTGTCCATGGGAACAGATTGGCACCGACAGCGAATTATTCAGGTATAATCTTATGTCTTAAGAGGGCTGGGCAGCAACCCATTGTAGTCTGCACTCCAATGTTTATTTTTTTTGCTCCAGGCACTGTGAGTGCTTTAATTGTATTTGTCTCATATTTCATGTCCTTTACCTGTTGCATGATCACTGACAAAGGGCAGTTGTGCCCAAAATGTATGGACACTAAATTCTATTTTAAAGACTGTTATGGATTGCCTGTTACAATTTTCCATGTACTTGATATAGTATTCTCTCTGAGAAGGCATTTTGGTCGATTGTTTGAGTCCCACTGGGGCACACAGTTAGACCCCTGAGTCAGTTTTCTAGCTCCTCAGTTCGGTTAGTTTTAACTCAGCTTAATAAGCTAAAAGTGGTTCCAGGTGATTTATACTATGGGCATACCTGAGCGGCCTGCGTACATGTGATACAATGTGTACCAGACCTCTTGCAGTTATACATGTATGTAACAGTATTCTCTCTTCTGAATCATTGTTTTACAAATGAAATGTTTCTACTGCTGTAGGAGGACTTCACATCAGGCCGCAGCCTTATTAGGGCACTCCAGTCAAAGCAACGTAATCTTCAAGTGATGTGTAACGCCACCTGTCTCGTTGCTAACCTGGCCACTTCTGCACAGAATCAGGTAAATACAACTTCACTTACTTTTGAATTACCATTGAGTTCTTTGATGTTTGAGTAAGCTCCATGCAGCAACAATTTTGAAAATCGTTTTTGGTCATGTGATGTGGTGGAACCTTTGGTTTTCATGTGTTCACGTACACAGCTGGGTTCATATTGCTGTCCTATCTGTCTGGCCGTTAGGCACCCAATGCTGTTTCTCTTAATGCCCTTCCAGAATCTTCTGGGAAGTTGGCAGATGTTTTGTTACAAATGTGATAAAAATGACATCTTTTGAAAGGATCCAACTATTGCAGCTGTAGCCCTAGCACCAATTTTTTTCTTAACATTTGCCTAGTATTATCTTTGGAGTTCCTTGACAGATTTTGATGAAATTTGGCAAATGGGTGATGATGCCAGCCTATCTTCAAATTTGATATTTTCTGTGCCACTGAGTGACCAATTTTTTAGTCTGTTTCTTGGCATCTGCCTCTGTCTTTGCCAAACATTCAAAGAATCGTTATAAAAATTGGCAGACGTGTTCCTAATGAGAAGACAGGCTGACATTAATTCTTGGTCAGGTGTAACTACTGTGCCATGCCCAGTGGCAATTTTGTTTTGTTTGTTTTGTATCCAACGCTGTATCCCCTTGAAAGGTCTTAGTGAAATTTGGAAATGGTATTCTTCTGAACGTGACAACAAATGGCAATTGCTTTCGGAAAGATCTGACTGCCGCTTTGCCTATGTATCTTCTGAGTTTCTTAACAGACTTTAATGAAATGTGGCAAATAGGTTTTTATTAAGTAGACAGTGCTGTCTTTCCATTTTCACACAAACTCAACTTATTCTGTGCCACCTAGTGGATGTTTTTATTTTTAGGTCTTGTTTTTAGCGTAAGCCTCTCGGCTGTCGGCCAGACAGCATTAACCAACTTTGTTAATTTTCATTAATTGCATATGATGATATGGATAAACACTCCTGGAAGCATGATATTGTTTACTTTGCAGTCACGGGAGCATTTCATTGGTCTTAATTACACATCATAAAACCACAAACTGGCTGAATAGAGTTCGTTTCCTTGACAGTTGGAAGGTTGTTACTGCTGAATTTTCTTCCAATTTGAAGTTTGCAATTTCGGTTTGACCTAACTAGTGTTGCGTGGCATTCCTGTGTGGCAGTTATTGTCTTTGGATTGTTCACAATATTAGTTCTGTAAGTTGGTAGAAATCCACACCAAACTGTTCGTTCATTGGAAAACATGTTTTAGTAGTACGATGTAATATGTACGCTGCGTCACATTTGAACTGAGAAAACCTTCATCGAATAGTAATGGTTCTTTTTGAAAGCACCCAGCAGACGTTGACTAGTTTTCTTTCATTTAAGTTCAGTTTGGATCTACTTGTATTTTAACGTATTTCTCAAATGTATCGTGTCTGCAGCAATTCAAATGAGGCTGTCCGTCATTATTAAATTATGCTTTGGTCACATACATGTATCAGTTGATGCTTGCCCAATCTTGCTGATTGATTGTGATCATGACTGGGTGATTTTTCATGTGATCGGTGATAGTTATGGGTGTGCTTTTGTAACACCAGCGCCTGTCTGGTGCGCCTGATAATTGCCTGATATGACTGTTTTCACAACAAACTCGTCAAGTATGGATAAAAGATTGTTTATCGATGGGAACACATATGATTGATTAGTGTATTTACCTGTGGATGCTCATACTTGAGCAAAAAGAGACCACCAGCAGATACTTTGTGATTGTTTCAGAGTGCCTTACAAGACCTCATGGGGTGCGTGACTCAAATGCTGAGTTTTTATCGTGAACACTTCGACCTAATGTGTCACTGCTCAAGAGCTATTGCAAACTTTGCACAGTATCGTCAAAACATTGGTCAGCTGGTGAGTATATGATTTGGTTGCTACAAGATAAATTTGAAAAGCCTGAACATTTTCATGCGCCCACATTTTATAATAATCAAAATTATTTTATATGTATGGGTTCATATTGCCGTCATCTCTGTATCTACTAAACCCTCGCAGGATCTCAATGAGATTTGCAAGTGTGTTCCTATGAAGCTGACGACAGGTGACGGTGACTTTCGGACTGATCCAACTACTGCTGTGCCCCCTAGTGGCAATTTTAGTTTTCATAGTTTCCTCTGTATGGCAAATATGTTTCTGTTATGAATGCGACGACACTTGTTCATTTTCAAATGTTTTTGTTGATTCTGCGCCATTGCGTAATTTTGAGTCCGTTTTTAGCAACCGTCTTTCTCCAAACCGCTTGTAAGCCATTATGAAAATTAGCAGGTGTTTTCCTGATGATGAGGCCACAGTTGACGTTGATTTTCAGGCGTGTTTGACAACTATGGCCTCCCGTAGTGGGTATTTGTCTTCATTTTGCATCCAAGTCTGTATGTCCTTAATCCTTTGCAGGTACTTAGGGAAATTCAACAGATATTTTCTTATAGAGTTGACAAGATATAATGACGAGTTTCAGCCCAATCCGGCAATTGGTGCACCCCTTGTGACAATTTTATTTTTTATGTTTTCGTGACTGTGTTTTCGAGGCTCATTAATGGATATGCAAGAGATTTGACAAAAAGGTTTCTAGTAAGGTGATGACAATGCCTTTCCAAGTAGCTGGGATTTTTAACAGTTTCAAGTCCATTTTTGGTGTCCACCTCTTTATCTGTCAAACTACTTGACAAATTGTAGTGAAAATTGGCAGATGTGTTTCTGATGAGAAGGCCGCGGCTGGTGGTGTTGATATTCACATGATTCCGAAAGGTTGATATAAAGAAGATATTAAATCGTTTGGTGCATAGCTGTTGTTATTCATTTCAGTTGCCAGTGGTTCCTGACATCATCAAGTATTGTCTCCACAGTCGTCATGATGCTCTCAGATTTCAAGGAATGAGAGCACTTCTCCATCTGATGTGTCACTCTAGGAAACCAGTCGTAGCGGACCTTCTGAAGTAAGACTTCACTGGAGTTGTATTGTGACATTTGCAGACCAGTAGAGACTATAGACAATTCCAATTTTTTTACTCACACGATTCATAGAGAAAAAAAAAACTTCTGCTACCTTAGCACTGAAGCCTGACTCTCTTAACAAGGTTACAAAATGGTCACCACAATTTAAAAGCATGCCTCCCGATATCGACTGCACTATATATTTATAGAACATCATTGATATTTGTACGTAGACACTGTAAATTCATGCACCACTGATGCAAACATTATCCTTTAGACTGTGCAGTAATTGTCTTTGTACACTGCTGCTTATATGATACGAAGACTCTAAGTAATTGAATGTGTGTATACTGGATAATAAAAAAGAACAGTCTTCTAACAAGCAGGTGAGTCAACGACGGCGAAAGCTTGATGCCGGCTGGAAGGAAATTATGACAATGTTCACAATGTTTGTTTTATGAATTAAGATTTAGTCATGACTGTATCCCATTGTGGGCTTGTCTTGTAGCCATGGTGCTGCTGAGATGTTTGAGTGCCTAGTAGAGGTTCCTGGAGTCATGGATGCCATTCAACTTGCCATTCTGAAGAACACACCTGAAAGGGCACGTCCCATGTAAACTGAAAGAATGGAATCTGTACAGTTTTATAACAGAGAGTGCTACTTACTATCTTGGGAGAGAGCATGGTCTGTGTTGGAGAGAGCTTGTCTTGTGATCGAGAGATATGAAGGAAAGATGTTGTGCCCATGTTTTTACAGAAGTCAAATGGTTGTGAACATACATGGCTGAAAAGGAATTCTCTGGAAGAAATGAGAGTTGTTTTTTGTGCGGAGAAAGAGTAATATAGGATTGGCACATAATAGCCTGAATTTGTCTGGAGACGTTTGTCAGGCACAAATTCTGCAAAAATATGTGCTTTAAAACCAGATAGACAATCATCTATTTTGTGGCGATGTACATTACGGTAATGGTGTGTCCTCTGGTGTGTTGAGTCCTTCGAACAAAGTTCTTGCAAGATGAGCAAGATCACACACAACCTTGCAATGTCATATGACCAGTGAAAGGCGAGTGTTTCACAAGTGACCTGTTTAAAGATGGTTACCAATAAACTGATAAGTTGGCAAGATTGGAATGTTGAAATACATTACCACCCAATAACCACCCTAACGCTTTCTATACCAAGGGAAATTGCTAAATCCGGTACTGCCATTTCTTGGGGTGTTGTGGCCATCTGTGGTCACATTCCGTGTGTAGAGATTTCTTGCTGAAGGGGTCTTGCATTTACCATCCTGGCTACTCTCACCAGATGTCAGGCAAGTTGATATCCTGTGAGTGCTTGACTGTCTTCTTGCCTAATTACAGTGTCCATTGAACAAGCACTCAGACTTACCTTGCATGTCCCACAAATTCTAGTACAGTACAAGGCAAAAATTGACAAGATACAATGCCCATTCCAGTCACGACTGATAACACTACTAGGACTATTATTGCAGCAAAATTCTACTTTAGAATGACTTATCCACTTCTGTAATTTTCCTGTAACTCACTTTCATTCCTGGTTATGAGGGACGTCTGCTGTGACTGTGAATTAGTCTTTTGCCCAGTTGTCATGACAGGGAAATCTGGGTCATTTTGTCTAAGTATTTTTGACATTTACTGTAGAGTTAATCTTGTGATCAGAAGTGAACAGTGAGCATGTGTGATGATTTAGCTTGAGGCAGAACTTGTGTATGAGATATTATCCTTCTCAGGGAACTTGATTAAATCTATGGAGCGAATGATGTGATGCACTGTGAAATATCTAGCAATCATTAGGAAGTTACATTTCCCATCTTGTTACATTAAGGGAAACATTTCTGATACTACAGAAACTGATCTTCTTTCCCGACAAACTTTGTGCTGCTTACTAAATGTGAAACTTTGCAAGTGAAATAATACTGGGTTTCGTATGAAAGTATGACTAATCTGCAAAAATTAGTGTCAGATCTATGGCGGATGGGGTCACGAGGTTTAAACCTCCACTGAGCAGGCTTGACAAGAAGGCGCCATGAAGAAAAGACTGTGCCGGCACTGTGTGTAAACTCCCATCCGCAAAATGGTAGATTTGCTGCTGACAGTGTACGATTGTATGATCATTCCAATTTACAAGGAGCATAGCTGAATGTTTTTGACGCCTGTATTTAACACTTGATCCATTGAACTGTTGTGTTTGTTTTTTAGAAGTTTCTGGAGAATTCTAAAATTTCCATTCAGTAAATTTCTATAATTGTCCAAGAAATTTCTGAGAAATAAATTGCTGATTCAAGCTGCTTTCTTATAACCAAATGGGGAATCATTGGTAACATGCTAACCGAGCTCATCAAAATGGGCTTTGAAATTCCCTTGTCATGACAAGATTAGTTCCAACATTCAGTGGTTATTCAGTGGTGAAAACTGGTTCTCAAAATGTTACGTTATATCCAATTATTACCCATGAAAACACGACTTTGTAGTGCATATCATCGATTCCCAGACTCTTCAGAGAGAGATGGCACTGTGTCACCGTTTTAAGGAAAAGGATCCCCCACACCACCATCTTGATTTTGATGGAGGTTGATTTTTGCGAATTGACCTGCATGGGACTTTAATTTAGTTAACCCATTTTCAATTTGGATATTAAAGTGGAACTGCTGGTTTTTTGCCAAATGCTCTGGCTCTGGATATTTATGTTTGATAATGCGAGTAATGATGTCTGAAACTACAGGAACTGTGATCCCAGGTAAACTATTCAAAAATGCGTCGTTATTATGGCAGAATTGGTTGTTTGTAATA
Organism: Phoronis australis; assembly: GCA_002633005.1. NCBI lineage: Eukaryota > Metazoa > Phoronida > Phoronidae > Phoronis > Phoronis australis. The sequence goes on from NMRA01000787.1 coordinate 119,196, forward strand.
ATCTACAACAAGCAATGGTCAATAATTTGCAACCTAGCATTTAGTCAAAAATGGCAAACATGAATTAATATCACAAAAGAATCACTAGAGTGTAGTACAATACAATACAATACAATACAATACAATGCAATACCAAACATTACAATATAACACATCGGACTTTGGGAAAAGAATTTTTCATTTTCATGCTAAAAAAGTAAAACATAATAAAATCACCAGCCAATAAATACTTACCTAAAATACAAAATTGCATTAAAAACACTGTATCAAATTCTCCAGTTTAAAACCATTTCTAGAGATATGGATGCAAATTGATCAACAGTTTACAGACTTGGTATCTCAATTTTCTGAAGAAATCAGTTATTCAGTTGTTCTAGTTTTTAAAGTTAAAACTGCATTTAATCATTGGTCAGCTGCCAAAAAACGAAAAATGAATTTAGCCACATAAGCTCATACAATTTATCTCATTATATTCCTTATGATCGGACTAGATTTCCACTGCCAACAAGAATATCAAATTGATCAGCGACTCGAAAAAAATTTTATTGGGGTTGGCCAATTTTAAAATTTCACACTCAAATTGTTAAGTTGCTGGCTCATTTGGGCACCGATTCAGTGTTGGACAAGTGTTGTTTTTCAACCCTAAACGGCTTTGGTTACGAACATTGGCAGCTTAACAACATTGAAATACCCCTTTAAGTACTTGTCAAAATTTTACATTCTTAGTATAAAGAAATCAATGCAAAATCATGAAAATTGTAAAGGGAAATGTACAACGGCAAAATTTCAAAACCTCAAATTAGGCACAGATAGCCATTTCAGTCAATATTACTCATTCAAACAATTCCTCATATTTACACATTACAATTTCTTGCAATTATCAAATTTTCTCACAACCATAATGTAACTACCACTAGCACTTTCACAAGCCATGAGAAGAGATGTGTTCATGAGAACAGAATGCTGTTAGTGAAGCAAGAATATAAGCTGATACGGTTCACGAGAAAAGAACACTGGCTACTTGCCTAATCTCATGACCTGGCATATGGTCAAGATCATAATCGTTTCAAGTTACGCTTGCTCTTCTTAGTTGCCACAGTTTTACAAACACTGTGTATTGCCATGGTGAGTGAGCAAGGTCGTGACCCGTGGAAGTTATCTAAACAACGAACACAGAAGTCGAACAAACAAGATGATCTTTGGCATCGTCCTCTCTCTTCAACTTTATGTACACTGGATATAGACTGACAACGTGGACACCTTCTGTAGGACTCGTCAGGACTGGACATGGGTAATTCCTAGAAGTGAGTATGTAATTTATCTCACAGATGTAGAAGCGTTCAGGCCTTTGTCTAGCAGGTGACCAAATGGACACACTGAATCAGATTTAGACACTCTAAATAGGGCGCCCTTTCCAGCATTTAAATGCCCTATTTGGATGCCCAAGTAAAGTAAGCAAGTTGGCATCAGAGTCTCTTTGAACTCACTAAGAGTTCTGAAACTGAAAGCTCATTGTCCTGACCAGAATAAGAGTTAGTCAAAATATGACGTAAGATACAATAAACGTAATTTCAGACAAGGTCTCACCAGAGACATACCACATTATATAATCAAACTGACTTGGGGATCCGGTCATAAAAATGCAGTCACACACCATTGGCCATGGAGGCACTGAGAAATTCAAAACTCATTCCGGAAGCCCTAAGTTTGAAATCCTGGATGAAACCCTAGTCACATTATGTTTTTGGATTAACGATTGGTGAATGTCACACCATGGCAGGTCTCAGAAAGATTTTAATTTCAAAAACGTGAATTTCTATGTTTTGGTTAAAAAATTATACAGTTATGTGTCATAATTTGATTGAAGAATATTATGTAACCAAAAATTGTAAAATACCTTTTATTATTATGTACCTAAGATAACATAAAACAAACCTTGGTATTGGGAAAAGAATGGCTTTTCTGTGGAGCACCAGGTTTTGAGTTTGTGTTAGTGAGATCGCTTGAAGATTGCACAGCCTTCAGGACGCCTGTGGAGAAGGACATGTTGTTTGTTGTCTTTAATTTACAGGAAGCATAGGTTGGATTTTCCTGGAAATAAAACAAGAGAATGTTCAGTTATCATCAAAATACACCAAGAATCACTCTGCCCTGATTGACATTCACTATTCTACCACATGGTTTTAATTTTGAGTTTATACTGCAATAAACTTCCCTTAAGTTGAAAAAACTTGAACCTGCCACAGTCGAAATTGGTTACAATCTACCCTGTTTAGAACATTAACAGCAATACAACGAGCAAACTTCAAGTAGTGATTTTACCAATGTATTTTGGTACTGGTCAGAATCGTTTACAAAGTACACCTTTGTAACAAAAACGGAGATATTACGCTCAAAATTCCCATCCCTCTATTTAAAGTATGCAATTCAGTTTTGCAATGTGACTGTAGTACATTCTACAAACAAGCAATGGAAAATGTCAAAATTAAATATGACTTTGACCCGGGCCCTGGTTTTTGTTGTTTGAGACAGGCTAAATAAGTTGGCGTAAACTGGTGGCTATTTATGAGACAGGCACGATTTCAAGTACAATATCGTCAGCACTTGCAGAGTCCACATAACTTTTCATCTCAGTAAGGAACAAGTTGAGACTAATCTTTGCAAATGGCCGAAAACAATTTTTGGCAAGAGGGAGAGTTATAGCTCCAGTGCTTATCTTGACTTGCGGAGTTTATAAGTACTTAGGTTGTACGCCAGTTGTAGAACAGCGTTTTTCCTGAAGTGTCAGGTGAAAAAAGCTTACCTTTCCGTGAAGGTGGAGACTTTGCATCTGGTAGCGCTTGTATGCTCTTTTGTCACTTTTAACAATGGCCTTCCAATCAGCATTCACTTTAACAACCCTTCAATTAAATGTGTAAATGTGTTTGACAATTTAAAAAATACTGTAATTGTCTTCATTTTGCTATATAGCGAAATTACCGAAACCACTGAGAATTTACAGAATTTTAAAATTTTTAAAAAGAACTTTATGCTTAATAAAAATATCTCTAAAACTTTATCTGAAAGTCACGTAGGATTTTAACGACAAGTCTATGCATTCCAAGTATCTTCAAAACTATATAATTCAGTACCTGATTTGTGAATACAGAATGCTTGTAGGATGTGATTTTCAACTTTGTGAATTCAATTAGACATTTCTGAGTTAAAATGTTCTAAACTTTGCCAAATTTGGACATTTTCAGAGTCTACATCATCTTACTTGACTTAATTTTCACCACAAACATATCTTACGAAACAGTGAGGCGTTTAAAAGCACTTTTTATGGCTACACACAAGTCTCTTAATCTGGAATCTAAATGTTTTTGACATTCTATAGGATAAAGCGTTTAACTGCAAGGAAATGAGAGCTTGTAGCGATTGGGTTTTGAAATATTCTGTTTGAAATTGCTGAATTGTTTTCCCAGGGTGTGTTTAATTGGAACACGGACTGAACAAACAAGAGTGGTTTTTTGAACAGTTTTACCTGCATAGATCCTCCATAGAAAGGTAGGCGAGTATCTGTGACACACAGGCAGTCATATTTCTACATTTCAACTCTGACAGTATATCGACCTTTAGCAACCCCATCTTCCGACCTACTAGCCTATCTGGATATGCTGGCGTTACGCGCGATAACACATCATCAAAACTCTGTGTAACTTCGGAGGATAGCTTGCTTTTAGTAGAAGACTGTGTGTTTGACAGGTTAGATGCATTGGCAGAGTTGTCGATTAATGAAGATAGTTCGTAGAATCCACTGTCAGCGATGGAATAGTTCGCTAAAGAGAAACGTTTGGGCTTAACACATGGGCTACTGAATGTGTTGCTTGCATTTGCTGACAGCTTTGATGTATTCATGTAACTGAGTTCATTTCCCCTGAGTTGAATATGGGTCCACTCATTGTTTTGACAGACATTATGGCCAGTATGCAATGCGCTTGATTGTTCATGAGATTCAAGATAGCTGTGACTTGATGACTGATTGAAACTGGCATCAACAGAAGCAGAAGTGGAATCTAACTGTAGAACAGGTGCTTTCCTCAGACCTCCCAAGCTGCCAAATGTAGCGCTTGTCTTCACTATGAATGGCGTTGAGCTGCTGCCACTGCGAGACTTTAAGGCGTGGAATTCTTTGTCCAAATTTACCTCTAAGAACTGTGAAGGTTTTTGAGGTATATTTGGCTTAGAACTACATGTAACTGGTCTCTCGAATGCAGATAGAGTTTTAGAGGTTTCCATTTCACATGCTGGATGCACAAATTTATCGCCAACAACAACTGTACAGGGGAGTATGTCAGTAGTGGCTCCATGTGTTTCTGGGATCTGTGTGGACTCCAACTTTGACTTAACAACTGTAAAGTCTCTTAAATTAGTCATATTGGTCTGAAATGAAAAGACGAAATGTAGTAAATAGCCGGGTCTAAGAGTTTACTGTAGCTACTTTCAACCGAACACGTATGCTTGCACCTAATAAGAGACAGATTTTAACTTCAAACGGTGATAAATGCCATCGAAGATCTATCAAGCATTAGCACACACTTGGTTGCCACTGAAGTTTCTAACACTGCAGTCTTTGCTCTCAGTAGTCTTTAGCCGGTTGCATGAAACGGTCCCAATTAGGGACTCGACTAAGTTCCCTAAATCTTTTGCCTACTTGCATTTTTGTTTACTCACAGATTTAATCTTTTTCTGTCATTTCATCTTTAAGATGATCTCCTCTTTGACTAAAGACATTTTCTAATAATATTACTACAAAGCGAGCCCTGGATTCAATGGAAAGAAATAGGGACTTAGTCCTTAGGTTAGATTTTTAGAACATACAATGTCTTTCACTGTAGCTCGCCAATACAGAAGTTTTTTCGCCGTTCTCAATGTTGCCACTAGGTCATGTGCTAGCCACCCTGCTGCCCAAACTTTCAACGCTAACTTGTCATGAGAAACCATCCGGAGTTGACACATGGGGCAACTCCGGACAGTCTGGGCTCAACACAAAACCACAAATCTTTTCAGACTATTACATTTTATTGCGCCACGGGATATGACGTCATACCACCTGCCACGCGCAGTGTTAAAAATGGCCAGTTACCAATTTTGGGAACTGAAAAAATTAAGGAATGCTTGATAACGGGAGTATTTGTTCGATTTGGAAGGAATTAAAGACATCGACATCCTCCTCTGGTACGGTCCCTCTATGCACAACATATCGTTGATGTTTAAATAATCGGTGAGGCATAATTCACCGAAAAGCTTGCGGCGTATGAAGCACCTATAGGAGCTAAACCGTCTCTGTTGAGCCACTTAGGGACGGTGGTCACTGACCAGACTCTGTAGTATACTATTGGGGATGATCAGAAGCTGAGGATGCCTGTGGTCTAGCCATGCAGACAGCACCACACTACCACCGTCTGAACTGGACCAATAACGCGATTGGACTAGGGATTTATGGATTTCAGAACATTTTGAGTCATGTTATTGTCAGTTCTTGACGATAACTATGGATTGACAAAACATGGGCGCACCATCCATATGGGGGTTGGGGGAGGGGGGGTATAGCCCCACCTTTTTTCAGTGCTACAAAGTACGCCACGCATGGTCTATGAGCGCTGCACCACATGGGGGCTGTGGGGGGGGGGTTTGCTATAGCCCCCACTTTCTTTAGTGCTGCGCCGCCCATGTAAAATACGCAGGAGGACTACTAACTAATAACTAAGGTTGGTGAACCAAGAAGTGAATGATCTCACTACTCAATCTGGAGAGTGATCACAGTTGGACTTCGGCTAGGGTAGAAATTAGTCATCTGCAAAAAGGTTTTAAACCCAAACTAACACTTATTAGCGGTATTAGTTACTTTACAAAGAAAACTGAGGGAAGTGTACTTACCATTAGCGACCACACGTCTGAAGTTTGAGAGTTTCCTTTTCAAGTATTCGATTCTCTGTAATCTGTGCACTTCGAAATTGGAGGCAAAACTTCATTCAACCAATCAGAGTAAAGTCTCGCGTGTACTCTCACTTCCCGTCTGTCTGTTCAGTCCACGCTTTGGAAAGCTACCCTTTTGGAACGCAACTGGCAGTATTGCCACTGGTATTAAGCTATTTTACACCTTTTATCTAATTTTCATTTTATACAGCTCCTGTCTCCGTTGCATTGATGGTTTCCCTGCTGTTTAGGTTTACGATCTCATGTTTTACTAATGGAACAGTGTTGTTTTGGTGACGAGTCAGTTGACTAATCGTTTACAACGTCAATGATTCAGATGGGTATTCTAATCTAATCGACTTTAAACAGTTTCACTGCAGTGAATAGTAATTAATAATATTTTTAGTAATTGTTATTCAGTACAAGCTTAGAGACAAATGGCAGTGGTCTGCTAAACCTGACTAAATGCTAAATGGGTAACCAGGCAGTGGTAACAATGGGAATGTCTGCCGCTCGCTTCCATTTCTTGTTTTTCTGCTGAGTTTTCTTTTAGATTAAAATGGAACTGTTGATCGTGAATCTTTTTAAAAGTTATGCTCATTATGTAATCACAATCAAATTTATTCTTAAAATGTTCTTGTATGTATGTTAGGAGCAAATTTTCACTTAACAAGTGATATCAAACACTTCACTGGTCTCTGCAGTTCTGGGGATTCTAGTTTTCAGAATCCCCTCGTACACATGGAAAAACATGCATTCTTGTATTGTAGAGGTAAAAAATGGCACAATTAAGATTGATCAACATGTGCATCTTATACAAGAGTGTGTGTCTTTCTGAATGTATGAGACGGCTACTGTGTGCAGAAGCCTGAGTGTTTGATACCACTTACCTGGTATGTTCCTTTGTGATTATATAAGCCCATGTAGTAACAATTATGTCTTACTTGGGGGTATTACCAACTGCCATGCTTAACCCTCTAGCATAATAGTTCCTAAGTCCGAGAACGACACAGTTACCCGATCGTCCATGTTTATACTATTGACTGTGGAGAATTTGATTAGTGCGAAGCGTTGGACAACTTGTGGAATGGTGTAGGGTGTTGTCACTACTTTAAACGCGGCTATCAAAATCTTACGAAACATGCTGAGGAACAGCGTGTAAGGAAAATGCTGCAAAATCCCTATGCCACTAGTAATAAAAACTTGTCAGAATGGACGCGTACAACAAAATAACAGACGTAGAGGAATTGAAAGAATAACACAATCAGATGGAGTGTCAAAAACACAGAGAGACGCCTTTATATAAAGCGTCAAAGGCGTTGTTACAAGACAAATGGCAAGTCTGGGCAAAACGAATGGCTCCGTGTTACTTTAGAATCAACCACAAACCCTCGAAGTTAGATATGTATGTCAGAGAATATTTATAAGCTTTTGTTTTTTTTTATTCGTTAATACTAGAAAGGAAACAAGTGGTTGCTCTGCACTTGCGCCTTTAAAAAAGGGGTTCGTCGAAACTTAAAATACACGAAAAGTTGCAGAAGGGATAATGGATGGTTGCTAATCATCCACTGCCGCGAAAAATTTCTGAAGAATCTAACTAAATGCTAAAATTCATAAAATAACAGTAATCCAAGACAAACTTGCAGTCTCCGGATCTTGCTTTTCCGTGACCTATGGCTCCCAGCCGGCAGATAGAAAAGCACACCAAAAGTGCCTGTCGAGCATGCCCCCGAATTTAGAGCCTTGAATAACCAGGGTTCCACAGAAAATTGCCACTTGTGAGTAATCGAAAGAACTAAAATAATCCACTTGAAGGTCTCCTTCATGTCCACCTAGTCCCATCAGGTACGGAAGCAGAGTGCCACTAAATAGCAAGTACGCCAATGTAGTAAGAATTACCTCTTACCGTACTATTGTACTAAAGGTGCTCCTAATGGTATGTCCGTTCAGTACAGTGGTCAACAGATGGAGTGTAGCTACTCGCACCAGCAAGTGTACTCGGCTGCTGAAGGCCGCTAAATATTTATATTGTGGCCTAATTGGCCGTCACCGGCATATGGGCCGGGAAACCAATGTCTGCAATCTCCAAGATGAACAACAATCGATGCCGACTGGGGGGGGCACAGTAGAAGGCTAGCGCAGCAGTGAGACTCGTCAAATACTGTTGTACTACACACAGGAAATGTGGGACCGGCTAACAACCTCACTATTTTATAGAGTGGAAACCGCGAGTGTTGTAGGAAAATGTTGAACTCCTATATTGTCCGACTTCCCTCACATTTCTAGGTAGAATTCCTAGTTTTTTAATTGGTTGTCAGATTAAACTCAGCAATTGCAAGTATCACAACCGCGATCTTAAGGAATGACTGAGACTAGTAAGAGTTAGATGATAACCAAGGGGCCACAGACTGAAAATATTTGTTACTGTTATGAGGTATGTTACTCACTCTGGGGCAGTTAGATGTGAACATTTGAAATTCACAACATTGAATTTAACATTTAGCGCTGAGCTTCTCTGTGGACTAGTATGTATGTTAGATTGCTTAGAGTTCTGCAGAGGCAGTCTAGATGCATTTAACTTGTTGACAATGGCATGTTTTTTTCTGTTTTAGCTTGAATCGGCTAGAAATGGATACACCTAAACAAGACCAACCTGTTAAGCAGCCCACTATGGTTTATATTTGTGGAGGTTTGTAGCAGATATTACAGGCTTCAGAGAACACTAGAGGGATAACATAAAACGTACAAGTCATGTAGTCATTTTAACCAATACACACTGAGTAATTTAAAGTGTTGGTGAACTCAATTTCGTCATAAATCATCAAGGTTTGTTGTCACAAAAACAATATTACACACTTAAAAAGTTTTTGCTGTGCAACAGAAAAAGATTATTTTCTTAGCCATGTTTATGTCATAGTTCATACTTGGTCTTCCATATTTCAGACTGCCATCAAGAAAATGAAATAAAAGCCAGGGATCCCATACGGTGTCGAGAGTGCGGGTACCGAATTATGTACAAGAAAAGAACAAAGAGGAGTATCCTTTTCAACAATTCAAAAGCCTTGTTTTAATATTAGTACAGGCCCAGAAATCAGTTTATCATTATATCTAGGTTCTCATTCATTTCCTTGGTCCATCCATAACTTCGCCGAGCATAAAATAGTTCTTGTGCAACACTCTATTGTTCGCCAGTAAAGCAAGGAGTCGAACTGAAATCAGAATCTGAAGCTCCAACCACTGAGCTCTGGTCGAATAGATACATAAAGCTAAGAACTTTGCTCTGGGTGGTAGTCAGGTAGCGAGGACGTCGGGCTCATTGTGCCAGTGCTTTTGAGTGTTCCAAAAAATATTTAATTCTGAGAATTGAATTGAAAAATGCTTGGCTAATTATCAAACGGTTAAAGGCGAAGGCAACCTTTCTTCATGTCATTTTTAGCAAGAATAAGGTTCGTTGATTATCCCAGACATATTTTTCTCTTATTTACTGCTTTTCGTAATTTAATTAATTACTCGTCATCTACTCCGGAAGTGACGTTTTGGGAGACAAGAATTTTGCGCCAATTTCTTTTCATATAGTCTGACTGTGAGAGCAGTCGAGTCGGTCATTGTTCTACCTCGGTTGTGATAAGTTCGGTCGTCGTTTGCTTTTGCTTACGAGTCAGACAACATGCTATGCTGTTGCCGGCACTGGGGTGTACTCATCGTCTCATGTACAAAGGAAGAACTGTCCCACTTGCCCGAGTGTCCAGCGACACACTCCCACTGGAGGGTGATCTGAGCACCCAAACTGCTTACATCCCACTGTGTGACTCCCTCGCCACACACCTGGCACCTTCCAAATAGCTCCAATACAAGTCCACAACAAAGTTATCAAACTTAGGCTCACCGATCTGTTCATTAGATGACGAACTGTCCTCTTCACTGAGTGATGTCGAACTGGGCCTGTATTCACTCCCACTACATCGCTGCAGGGCTGCTTACAGGCTCTGGGCTAGAGACATCAGCACAGGGCGAATCAGTGCTAGTTCCCGGAATTGCATGCAATGAGGTACGTTCGGAGGCATGGGTGACAGTAGATGAAGTGCCTCCAGTCACTGTATATCGTGGCCACAGCTCGCGAGGCTTCTCGCTTCAACAATGCACTTCTCGGGGTTGGCGACAGGGCACTGCCGGGAATCAACAGCGAAGGTATGGTACCCTTCTTCAGGCGTTGTTTCGCAGGGACCTTCATCAATTCAGCGTACATATCTGTCATAATCTGACGGCAGAAAATGCTTGCCACACACTCGGTAACCCTCCACTGCTTCGTAAGTTGTGTGGACGGGTAGCGCTGCGTTCTTCACATGAATGAGCTAGCCAAGTACGGCGAAGTGTGTCATCCTACGGAAAGCGACGCAAGGTAGGCCTACCCAAAGCGCGAGTGAGACGATAATGAGTACATCCCGTCACGCAGCAACAGCGTGGCATGTTGACTAACTTGTAAACAAAACTTTAGCAAACGACGACCGAACTTATCACAACTGAGGTAGAACAATGACTGACTCGACAGCTCTCACAGTCAGACTATAATGAAAAGAAATTGGCGCGAAACTCTTGCCTCCCAAAACGTCACTTCCGGAGTAGAGGACAAGACATTAATCAAATTACGAAAAGCTGTAATTAAGTGAAAAATGTGTCTGGGATAATCAACGAACCTTATTTTTGCTAAAAGTGACGTGAAAAAAGGTAGCCTTCGCCTTTAAAGCTTCTGTTAACCCATCTTCCATCTCAAAAATCTTTCATTTAGACCGCTGACAGCAATGAAATTGGTCTTTTGTTCTTTAGACAAAATGGAAGCGCATGTGGTTTTGAAAAACTATGACTACAGGAAAATCATGATAGACAACACAGTTTGTGACAGTATGGCATAAAAACTGTTGTGTTTTCTGTCTAGTTTGCATGCGTTTTTGCCACATTTTCTGTTCAGTGTCATCTGCATGACTAAGCTTCATACAAACGTGAAACTTACCGTTCATTTATAGCCAGCAGTCGCATTGTGGCCACATATGCATTGCTTATTGAATAGTGTAATCAAGGTCATCCAGGCTGGGTGCACTTGTCCACATGCAGACCTGTGTACCATATGCAAAAAATGCGGATTTGTATGGAAATCAAGCCTTCAGTACGCACGGCCAGGCAAAAATACGCAAATTCAGCAAATTCAAATTAAAGAGATCATTATTAATTGGCTTGTTTCTCAATAAATATGCCAATTTGTAGTCTAAACGGATGAGGAAGAAGATTTTGAAGTTAGAAATTAAAAAAATATTGTAAAATCATTATTTTAGTCAAAAAGTTGAGCTACAAACTCAGAAAACTTGCTTCGTTTCAGTCTCGAAATAGCCTGATAATTGGCGAATCGCGAGGCCTCTTCTACCAGTATGTGTGTGTCACAGGCCTAACCGAGAAGCAACGACTTTTGTGATTTGTGGATTGCTTACTTCGTCTAATTCCGGCTATTTACAGCTGAATACGTATTGTTGACAAAATGGCAAAGCATGTGGTCGCATATTCCGTGCTGTGACGAAAGTAGCTTCTGAAAGAAGTGAACATCTTTTTTTGCCGCGTTATTCCAAAGAATTGCAATGTCTTTTTCAAGGGACCGAGGAATTTATACTGCAAGTAGTAATGCGTGTTGTTTTTTTGTGGACATGGTGACTGCACTGACGTAGCATGTTGAGCTGACAATAATACTCGAGGCAGTTGAGCCTCGAGGTCTTTTCGCATGCAGTACGGTGGTACGTGTTCACAGACACTTGCAATGAATAATTGTTCAAAACTTTTGTGATTGGTTTAGAAAATATCGTCTGGTGCGAAACATTGTCCTGTGCAAATTCATCAACACATTTTTTTTTGGGGGGGGGCAATAGGTCATTTGAGAAACCAAAAGTCTGACAAAACAAGACAAAAGTCCACTAAAGAGGCAAGTATTTTTTTAGTTAGTGAAAGGTCCACTGTGAAAAATTCAACCCCCATCCATATTTTAGGGTAAATTTGGTCTCTACACGAAAATCTGCAAATTTACTGCAAAATCTGCAAATCTGGTGTTCAGAGTACTCCAATGGAGTTTTGGTGGTACACAGGTCTGCATATGGAATACGTTTACATATATTTCCTAATGGTCCTGTAAATGTGTTCTTCTCTGTGTGCAATCCTTAACTAGTTTCCAGTGGTCGTATTTGATGCCCGGTAGCTGAGACGGACCAGAAACCATGAAGAGGATTGTTCATTCATTCATTTTTTACTGACATCTAGTGTAGTCTTCTGTCATTTTAAAGCTCCATCTTTCCACCACAAAGTCATGTAATAAAGCAACCTGTTTTGTTATTTGTATGTAATTTCATTATGCGCTCACATTCATACATTCATGTGGGTGCATATTGCCCTCATCTCTCTCTGGATGTCCAACATATGCTGCCTCCTAAACCTCTTGCAGAATCATTGGCAGATGTGTACTATAGAGCTCAAAACTGACAGCTGTGCCCCCTAGTGGCTATTTTACTTTTCTAGGTTTGCCTCAGTCTCTTCTTTGACAAATTTTCATGGAGTTTTGGCTGATAGGTTTCTGTTGACGTGACTCTCCAAATGTCAGATATCTGATATATTCTTGTCACTCAATGGTCATTTTAAATATTTTTGAGGTCTTTTAAGTCCAACTCTATATTCGCCAAACCACTGACATATTCTATTGTGGAAAGGATGACATTTTTATGCGTCCACATATTCATATGTGGACGCATTATGCCGTCATCTCCATCCGTCCGCCCGGCCTCAGCGGCATTATCTCCAAAACGCCTTGACCTATGTTCATGAAATTTTGCACCACGTGTTCCTTCCGTTGATGGGACGGCATAGACTTTATTCACGCAGCGGACATTAAACTCCAAAGCGAGGCTCACTGCGATAAACAAAGCGAAAGTAGACATTGCGTGAGTTAAATAGCCGGTCTTTCGAGTCCAACCTGGATATTGAATTTTTATGATGTGTCGACAATTAACCACAGAGATGTAGAAAATTACAAGAGAACAAGTTAAGGCGCCAAAGAGTTGTCTGACGAAAGGGTTTTATTTTTTTCGGAAAACTAGGTTCGAAATATGAAAAGTAAATATGACCAAATTGCGACGATCGTAGTGTTACGGATTAGGTATTATGCTGAATGCAGGGTTACGTTTTTTCTTGTAAATTGTTGATCAAAATACTTTCTACGCGGACCAGGTCATCTGCTCGTATTGTTGACGAGTTGAAGACATATTCGACAGTGGTGGCTGTCATGTGCAATTAGTCACATCTGGTTTAATTTGTTGATCAAGAATATTAACATCAAGCATAGCCTGATCCTATGCACTCACTGGGAATAACAGTTGATTTGTCATTGATCTGAAAGAATAATTGATGTTATTAAATATATTTTTTATTAAAATAATAAACCAGGCTCGTAATTGAAAATAAAAATTATTTGACCATCAGTTCTTCTTTCTTGGTTGTAATAATTCTTACGTCTATTTCATGTGTTAGATTTCAAATATCAATCTGGACCAAGTTGAATTTTAAAATTAAAACATCTAATTCGTTCTTCCAAAACATAACCTCGTTTTCGAACTCAATTTCAGTTAACTGGATAATGCAATCATAGTTATCATGTTTCTGCAGGAACCTCGTTCATTCGAGGGGAAAGGTGCCAGTGCCTACTGAGAGGCGATTTTTTCGCCGAGTGAGGGTGGGAACAATCTACCTCCCGATCACCATCAATAGCATCCCCGCCCTGTTGCAAGCTCTCATAGGCTCTGTCTTAATTTAAAGTAGCCTTTTGTGCTCTTAAAAATTGTCACCTGTGTGGTTAAAGATGATTTGAACTCAGAGAGATTTTTCACTAGGGGAATTTTTATGCCTCGTGGGGGGAATTTCGTGTGATATTTCAATATTTTTGAGAGGGGAATAGGGCCGATATTGGGCCCCAAATTTGAGGGATTGAGGGCCCTGTTCTTTTTGGAAAGAAAAATTATAATGTTTCAACCCGTAGCAGGGTCGGATCCATGATTTTGAGTTAGGGGGGCAGGGCACAGGAATAAGCTGCATTTCGGCAGATGCACGAGCCCGGCCTAAAATCTGGGGATGCAAAGGTCTTGAATTCTTGGGTTTGCGGACCTGTTAACTAAAAAAAAAACCGGTAAACGGGGTTCATTCAGCGCCTATGCGTTATTTATTCACCCCCCAAGACCCCTGGTTGCGGCACGTGTGCTAGTCAGCAATTCGCATCCGAAATCAAAAATGGGATCTGATACAATTTTAGGGGGGCATGCCCCCCCCAACTCTGATGAAAATACAGCCTGGCTGGCCCATTCTCCGGTCGTTACTATGATGCTCTTGACAACTGACCGAGATGCGACAACATATGATCTAACTTTTCGAAAACATTTGTTTTACACAGACATATTTGGCTTCGTCGCGGCGTATGGCAACGACCCAACGTTTCCGAATCTCAAAGTCTTTAGAGATTGTAAAGCAGACGGTTGCGTGTCCGTATTTTTTCTAGCCGTTTGCGGAACAACACGGACTGAAACTCAGCCTCCTATGCCGATAAGCTAACAGAGCTATCGTAGCGAGCCTCGTTTTGGAACGCGCCTCCTGTCGGCGTGAATAGGGTCTATGAGCGAGCTTTCGAAGGGATCCGACTACCTGTGTGCCCCCTAGTGGCAATTTTATTTTTTTACGTTTACCTCTGTATCTTCAAAAGTCGTGAACGGATTTTCATAAAATTGGTATATAGGCACCTATTAGTGAGATGACACTGTCGTGGGTTCAACGTAGTTTGCGCCACCTAATGGCCTATTTTACTGTTTTCGAGTCTGTTTTTTGCGTCCACCCCTCTATCAACCAAACCGCTTAAAGAATGATTGTGAAAATTGGCAGTTTTGTTTTTTTGCACTTATGGCTGCATCTCTTAAACCGTTTGAGGGATCATTACTAAATTTAGGAAGTGTATTTATATGACGTTGACAACAAATGACGACGACTTTCGGACGGATCTGACTACCGGTGTGCCCCATANACGGATTTTCATAAAATTGGTATATAGGCACCTATTAGTGAGATGACACTGTCGTGGGTTCAACGTAGTTTGCGCCACCTAATGGCCTATTTTACTGTTATCGAGTCTGTTTTTTGCGTCCACCCCTCTATCAACCAAACCGCTTAAAGAATGATTGTGAAAATTGGCAGTTTTGTTTTTTTGCACTTATGGCTGTATCTCTTAAACCGTTTGAGGGATCATTACTAAATTTAGGAAGTGTATTTATATGACGTTGACAACAAATGACGACGACTTTCGGACGGATCTGACTACCGGTGTGCCCCATAGTGGCAATTTTAGTTTGTTACGTTTACCTCTGTATCTTCAAAAGTCTTCAACGGATTTTTTTTCATAAAATTCGATATGTAGGCACGTATTAGTGAGATGACCTTGTTCTCCCATTATCAGATGGATGCGACATAGATTGCACCACCTAGTGGCCATTTTTACTGTTTTCGAGTCTGTTGTTTTGCATCCACCCCTCTATCAACCAAACCGCTGGAAGAATGGTTATGAAAATTGGCATCTGCGTTCATACTGTGCCCCACTTAAGAGACAATTTCCTTTGTTTTTCTGAAGTTTCTTGACACATTTTTATGAAATATGGCATGTTTCAGTTTTTTGATGAATTGTAAGTTTTTGCGCCATCTACTGGCCATTTTTATGAGGGTTTGCAATCAGCAAGTGATGGTGTGGCCGACTGGACAGAAGACAACAAGATGTCCATCCAACCAGATAAAGGGGAATGGATGTTAGCCTCACGAGATTATTTCAACCCAAACATGTTCACCCTGGGATATAAGGGAGCCTTGGTACCTCAAGTCGTTGAAGTTACTTATCTAGGAATTAAGATGGATCGAAGAATGACGATGAACTCCCATGTCGAATTCCTAGCTGAGAATGGTGCCAAGAGCCTGACACTGTTGAGATATGCAGCAGCCCAGCAGATCCAACAAAAGAGCCTGGTGCAGCTCATGAATGCAACTGTCGGCGCAAGAACTCAGTATGGGCTTCATCTGTGCCTATGTGCCTCCCAACAGTCAATGACCAAACTACAGAGGACTCAAAACCAGGCCATGAGGATAGTAACCAGTGCAGCTAGACCCACTCGGGTAGACAGTCTCCAATACTGGTTAGGTATCAATAGCATCCGTACTAAACAGAAGACACCAGGAGCCCAAGCATTTCTAAAGGCAGCTACAACCAGCTCTCATCCTCTGTATCTGGACTCGAGAGAGCATATAGTGATGAGCACACTGCACAGAGGCTGAAAACTGTTCACTCATGGGTTATCGGAGCTAGAGAGCTTGTCGAAGAGGTATGTCCAGTGGAGAACATCAACAGCATAGAGTGGTCCAAAGCCACAAACTTTGTCATCAACACCATGGAGATTGGAGGCAATCATTGGCGGGAAAGAGCTGACTGTATCAACCAAGCAACTGTATTGGAATGGCTTGAAGAACAATCTCCCACAATCATTGTTGCAACGGACGGCTCACTAAAAGATGACACTATGGCTTTGGCAGCAGTTGCTAATGGGTCAACGCCTCTTCGAATGGTCAACAGCACGGGTTGGAAAACCCTCTTCTTTTAGAGCTGTATGTGAAGCATATGAAGACGCCCTAGTCTGGTTCTCACAGAACACAACACCTGCAGGCAGATCATTTCTACTAACACAGCTTTAATAACCAGCAAGATGTTCAAAATGATTGCCAACGAAATTACCATGCCCCTGACCAATCTGTTTAAGGTAGGTGGATACACAAATGTTGACTGTTTTTTACATTTTCATATCATCCTTATCTTTAATTCTTGATGCACAGTATACTGAAGAAAAATAAAATCATTCTGAAAATCCAAAGTTGTTTTTTTAGCTATATTTGACCAAGCCTCAGTAAGTCATATGGCTTGAGTGCTCACCAGCTCAGTGATTGACAACTGGGGCGGAGCTTATATACAAGGACACTAGCTCTAATCTAACCCTGTCAACAAGCATTGCGTAACCGGGCAATCGAGAGTGATGTACCAGCTGATATTGGTGTTGTAGCAAGACCAAGAATAAAACAATTCTATTTTTGA
>NMRA01000788.1:0-24373 GCA_002633005.1 Phoronis australis
CATACATACATACACACACATACATACATACATACATACTTACATACATGTATACATACATACATACATACTTACATACATGTATACATACACACATACATACATACATACATACATATATACATACATACATACATATACAAATAGATGTATTTTGTGGCAGCACATTCCCCAGAGAAACCGCCACTCACAGATTCTGCATCAGGCATTATGACATTGGCTTCAACAGTGTTAGGCCATAGTCCATTCGACTCTAAGAAGCCTAGAAAATCACTTCCGTGGCTACTTTTTGGGGGCACGATAGTTTTGGTGTTTATAAGGTCATTAAGTACTATACTTTAAGACTTCAAAAGGTTCCCAAGGTTTGACTTGCACGTTTTTGAGAAATTTGACCTCAAAATCTGACTTTTTGCAAAATTTGGCACAGAAAACCAATCTTCAAAAACCAACAACAGTAGACAAAAACTGAATGATAATTTGATTGGGTTTCATTCATTTGAAGTTACCGGACAATAAGTGATAAATGTGACATTAGGTGAAAAATTTATCAGAAAGAGAAAAAGAAAAAATAGTAGCGCCTCCTGTTGGTCATAAATCATACTACTATATTCTGAACTCCTACCAAAAGAACAATATTGGAACTTGATAAAGACTTGATATCACAACCTACATATGAACAACATACAATTCCAACGCTTCTGCAAGGAATTCACTCTCATCACTTTTATTAATTGTCACAATTGATTATCATTATCTACATTGCAGTTCATTGTCAACTGTCACACTGACAGGAAATGATACACAATACAGTCCTGACAGTCACCAGCATGATAAAATGTTGTCAATATTTCCATTAGGTTAAAAAAAGTTCTTTAACAACATAGCATGCACTTACTATATTTCTTCATCCACTCCATCATCATTTATATCATCATTATTGTCATCAAAAGTTGTTTTTTGACTGAGACACCGTGTTCACTCACAGTCTAATCACTGAGTCACACAACTTAGCACATGGCATGCCCGACTTCAAACAAGAGCAATTTTTTTACCACAACCACCTCTTTTACACTTCCAATTAACATTTTTCATGGCATTTTCTGGGGCTAAAGGTAGAGTCATCCAGTGGAGCTTCAAATTACCCCGCTCCAAAAGCCACCCATTATCAACTGGAAATGGCGCACTGACATGCTGTTGCAAGGCTCGTTTGTGAATGGCACACTGGTAGTTTGCTCTTTTGGCATGGAACAGCAAACAATCAGGATTAGAAGGCAGAGATGATTCCGCCACAGATTTCAACCTGAATATGTGGTAGCGTGCTTTGTTAACAGTTGCATACAAACGGTTCAATGTCTTCTATGAGTTGACAAGGAAACACAAATTTTGATCCCAACTTTAACAACAAAGAAAAAGTTCAAAAAATATCTCTGCAAGCCTGCACCCTACCCGAAATAAAAAAAGTTTTGACAACCTGAATACCGTTTCATCTAAAAACCTTGCTTGTTACAGTAATCTAACTGGAATAGATAACCAAAATGCTCTTCACTTTAGCACACAGTATGGCCAACAACTGAAATTTCATTTTGTCTCTAAGTGTCCAGCAAAAATAAGCATTAAGAGAAATGAGCATCATTACTAGCATTGATTGCACTGTACAGTTGCCTTAAAACAATTTGAAACATAGAAACATTTTTATCATCCTTAATACTGTAGTTCAGCCTTTGAAAATAGAGGAATGGTCATGTTGGCAATAGTTTTTGTTTGAATTTGAAAAGCGTCCTTTTTTACCGTAGAGCTAAAATTTCCATTGGCGCTTCCTGTTTTGAATAGCACAGAATTGGAAGAGTAAAAATTTTCCTACACTATAAACTCCAAATCAAGAATCTTCAATACGTGAGATACTGAAATCAGTGCAACATTTGAATTTTCAAGATTAATGAATTACAGAACACAGGCATTATTTCCATTTTTTATATTTCTCAAATTCCAAACACTGCTCATGATTTTACATATAAGAGTCTCAAAATAGGCTTGGGATCATTCACATGTAGGTAAAAACTACTGCCAGTACCCTTGAGATTAGGATTACAAATTTATCAAGCAAAATAATTTTTTTCTGTGACCTAAACTAAAGATTATTTACCATAAATGACGCTTTTTCGAATTAAGAATAGGTAGGCCTATTTACAATCGAATGTTTGGAACTGGGATAAGTTTTCAATATTTCTTTTGCTTGTGAAGTTCCTCAGTGATTTGTGGCAAACGGTTCATTGTGGTGGCAAGACATTACTTTATATTTCTTTAAGCACTGTTAAATGTAACTGACAGTTACAATCTCCTTAACTTACTAATGGGTTCAACATTATTTCCATCATCAGCTTGGTCTTTTTCTTTCTTAAGAGCTCTTTCAATTTCTGTTACATCCGTAAAGTGTCTGTAACACTGCTTGTGATAAAAGCATGCGATCACCAAGCCTAAAAATGAGGGGGCTCGAGTTTTTGAGAATGTGGACCTTCATGAAGATTCACAGGGAACTTCAGAGCTACGAATTGTGTGTTCGCCGAACTTTGGTAGTTCCTGCATTTTTAGTGAACTTTTGTTTCGTTTTCTACTTTTTTGGAGTTTTTGTTTCTCCGAGGCGGACCTTTTTACCCGCTTTACCAAATGGGGGAAGCTCGTTCAAGCCCCCCCCCGAACCCCCCCTTCGTGAGCGCATGGCAGGAGCTCTGTTTTTTTACAAAAACTTAAAAACTTAGCAGCAATGATACTTCACTTGCAGTCAATGTTGATACATTTGTTTGCAAGCCTTGGACCAGGTAATGTCTGAAAATTCCAGCTCAGCAATTTGAGCAGAACCTGAGACATGAATGCAACAAAGGGCAGACATCTTGCCAGCCTGTTGTGAAGTCGCACACTCGTTCAATAATTCATGGTTTCAGCAGAGACCCAGGTGTCCCAAAACTGTTCTTTGCGAAACACAAAATGATTCAGGAATATGCCAAGAATTGTTTCAGTACTATGATGACACTCGTGGCCATTTTACTTGGCTTTCCTCAATTCCTAACTGCAGCTTGGTACTTTTTTAGCCTTGGCCCTTGGAAATTGCCTATTACTTGCGCACCCATCCAAGAATTAAAGTACTATCCAATGTAGTCAGCAGCAGTAAACAAGTTAGCTAAGCCAGCAGGATAACATCAGTTGACTGTCCTCTAATCATAGACTATAGATAGGGACTGCCAACTGCCGTTAGAGCGCGTTGCGCATGTCGCGGGCCAAGGGACATAAGCACTAACGATAAGAGGGCGCTGCACACGCAGGATAGAAAACTTCCGGTTTTATGGAGCGGTCGGTCCCTCGTTTCAAGATTTGGTAAAGTAATGAGTCGAATTGCTTAATTTTTGGACTTGTAAAAATAAAATGCGTATACGTCATGTCATTTAAAACACTCACAAGATAATTCAGACATGTTATGAGTTATTTACGCCAGAAACGTCTTCAGCTGATTTTCCCGTGTTTATCATTTACACATACACAGCCGCATCAGCTGATTTTTTGTTGCAATTAGTATTGATGTTTGTTTAAATTGAGTACGGTACAATTCAGCTCATAATCATAAGCACAAGTACTAACCAACAAAAGTGAATTTGTAACAATGTTACACAATAAATATTTGAAATTCACATACAGTTTGTTCCGGGGGAAGGCCAAAGGCTAACTGACATTGACATATCATTTGCAAAACTTGAGTGTCAAAAACTTGTGTGTCAAAAACTTGCTGTCACTACTATCATAGTCCAAAAGTACATTGTAAGGCAACTTCTAAACATAGCTACGATTATGCAAAATTGGTTCGATACATGACACTTGTTGCTGTTAACAATCTTTATTCCATTCCGTTCGTATCGTCAGAACATTGGTAAAGAAACTGACCAAGAGACGACAAACGATATTTCGAAAATACTTGTTTCATCAAGTGGAAATAAAATGACNGGGTTTGGAATTCCCCAGCATTACTTTACAATTGGTAAGTGAAAAATGACAACACGAATATGCAATGGGATTTTTACAATAACAAACAGGAAAAAAACATAACAACATTACATAAAGTGTTGCATACATTTCTGAGAACGAATACAAAAACACCCTTTGCATACTATGTTTTACAAAATAGAGCTGTCAGAGCAAAGCAAAATACAAATTTCATCAGAAACACTTCAATAGTCTAAAATGGTAGCTTTAGCCATTTATATATATTTTTGAAATATATTTTCGAGTTTTTTAATTTTTGCAGCCTCAAAAATAGCCTTTTTTCAGCAAATAGCACCCAAAAATTTCAGGCCACAAAAATACCAAGTTTAGACAACTACCGTAATCGTTCGGGTTAACGCCCTGGGCGGTTAAAGTGGCGAATCCAAAAAATCGGGGGAGGGCGGTTAACTGAGCATGGGCGTTAACCCGAACGATTACGGTATATTTTGGAATCCATAGCTTACTGTGTTGCTAAAACAAGATTGAGTCCTTTACATGTAGGTTAACAACATATCGTCACCAAACCGCTTTTAAAACGACAAAACACTTCAAGAATTACCATGCCTCGGTGAAAATATTTCTTTTGTTCCAAAATATTTCAAAACAATTCTAAAAATGAAATTGGTGCAACAACTGATTTCAAAAATAACAAAAACCAGAAACCTAATTTTTTCAGAGTATTTCGTCATTTATTCAAAAATCTTTGAGGTTATACGAATTATTCTTTTTTCCCCAAGTGAGATCCATGTTTCACAATCTTAAGTTACGCACCATACGATAAAAATGATCATGTGCATTTTTAATTAAACAAAATTAAATTGGACAATAAAATTTCAATGAAATTTAAATCAATTTCATTCCTGTTAAATAACTGAGAGGCGTTGTATTAGTGACCATCCAAAAAGAGCGTACTCGTATTCTAAACGGTTTTGTTGTACTGCAGCCTTGAATAAACAATTATTTTAATGCAAAATATAATTTTTAAAAATGAAACTGATCACAGCACAAGGTAGAAAACATGTAACAAAATTATTTTTGAAGAAAATAGACTCAATCTATCCCCAAAACTGAAGTTAAATTGAATTTTAAAAATATTCTGTACTGTTATAATGAAAATATTTCACCAATTTGGGTCACTTTATGTAATTTGCGGAAATTTTGACTGGTTCTGTTTAATCCATTTGACCAATCAAATTTAGTTCAGTTTTAACCCTGGAAAGGTCTGCATGGTTTTTGAAAATGACTGAATTTACCTTTTTTTGGGAGAGTACACTTGCAGGATTTTTCCAGGTTAGAAACTGAAAAGGCATTAAATTAAAAAACTACATTTTCCCATACTTTTATCAAAAAAAAAAACAAATAAAAGTGTAAACTTAAGGCAGATGTTTTTAGCAGTTTGACATCAATAGCGGATTAAGAGGGGAGCCAAGAGGGCTACACCCCCCTAAAATTCCCCCAGATTCCATTTGGAAGATCGGGAGTGCCAATCTCTGAATGACAAAATCCTGGCTAATACTCTGCTCTGGTCCCCCTAACACAAAATCCTGGATCCGCCCCTGGATATACGTATTAAAATCAGTTCAGTAACGGCCATTTAGCAACTGAAAATTTATCCCCTTCTCAAGTGCTGCAGTACTTCGATTTTTAAAAATATTCATGAATGCCCTCATTTATTGAAACGGATATTAATATAAAAAAGAAAGTTTAAATATTTCGATGGCATACTTTTCATTGTCCACCACTTTTCATCATCCTAATATATATGAGCTTCTGAAAATCATGAAAAATGGCAAAATTTCGCTCTTGCTGAATTTTGGATATATTGGTAAACCATGGCTTATGTATAGTAAACATAGTGACGAATGAGAAACTGCATTTAGGTCGATCCAAAATTCATACAAAATCACAAAATTCAAACTAAATTTCATCGTAAATGACTGAGAATTCAACTGGTGAAAAGAATTATCCATTTAGCTCAATCTTTTCATTGGGCCAAACTCCTCGATTCGTGTGTTGAACTGTGCCAGCAAGCGAGCCGATCAACAACTTGTCAAGTTAATGCCGACACGTTTCGTACCAATAATCCGACTTCAATGGCTCGCATACGCGATTTAGTTTGCATTAAACACAACAAATTAATGTCAAACTCAAAAATTTGCTTGACGTGCGTGAAATAAAAACGAAAGTTCACCTTCGTTACTATGCTTAGCCATGAGACCGGAAGTTTTGAATCCTGCTCACGTACTTTTGCGTTAGGCCGCGAGACTTCGGGGAGTCGCGAATCTCTTTACTAATATCCATGCTCTAATGAATGCTTTCATGCCAAGCAGACGACTTTTGAAGGGGAAAGGTATAGACACAATATTTTCCTGGCATTTGATTGGCTGTTCTGATAATTTTGCTCTGACACCTGATGGCTAACATATTAGTTGAGGCTATATTTTTTAACTTTTGAATTAAAGTTCTTACTAAACGTGCGAGTGTAATCTTGGGAACTTATTTGAAATTGACTTTTGAACATCTGTGGATGGGTTTACTGCAAAGTTCCCGTTGCCCCCAGAAAATACCCACGGAGGTGAAAGATAGGAAAGCTGGGACTATGGCCATTTACTCGTAAGCCAACACTGGGTGTATTATCTTACTCATATAGAGTACATTAGCCTGTGCGAAAGTAGTTCACTTCTATCATTTTGCTCGGTAGACGGCGCTTTTGTAAACATGGTGGCTCGCGATTTCTGGTTTAGGCATTACAGTAGGCCTAGGCCTATCGTGTTTTTGAATCAATGTAAATGTTACTGAACAACTGTTGTGAATGCCGACTCAGATAAATGCTTTCGATTTAAAAATCTTGAGGGACTTTTTGATATGTAAGCTATGAATGTTTTTTTTCATAAGAAATGATGTGTGTGTGTTTGTGTTGTTAAAATCAGTTGCATAGTGAGTTAACCACTGAATGATGTCAGTGCTTAATATGCTTACGGGGATTTTGATTGAAGAATAATATTTTTATTGGTTAGACTGATACATACCAAGGGAACTTGTGCCATGTGATAAAATGTTATTGTTTACATATGTTTTGGAAAAAATAAATGGTTTAATATTAACGAGATAATGAAACGTTACAATTGTGTCTTAAGCATCTAAACGTCAATGTATAATACAGGATTACTTTTACATAAACATTTAAAATGTTATAGATTTTGGATTTCCTATATATAGTTAAGGTTAATAATGCATGCCTACATGATGTTCTCTGCACATTTGTTGGTTTGATAACACTATCACTGATGGTGTTACTCTATCAAAAATCCAAAATTAAAGGGCAATTTTGACAGTAAAATCGTACATGAAAATCTTATTTTAATGATGTGGATTTCTGACTCTGTCTCAATTTTTGTACTTCAGGGTGACCTAAAAGGGCTGCTGGGTTCCTTGTTAATTCCAGGTTGTCGTGTCTCTAAGGAAGCATTTTTTATTTAGTGCATCTGCATTGCATAAATTTATGTTTTTGATTATTTTTGGCAGCTTTCCCAGATTTCCGTAAAACTTCCAGGGTCAGATTTGGAAATTCTGGGTATTAGAAAAGACATAAAAAATTGGTGATGTGAAACCTGTTGTGATACGAATAGATACTATTGAAAGTATTTTTTGTCTGCATTAAACTCACCATTCTAATACAATGTGTCCTTGGTTGATCACCACAATTGCCACGTTGGAAGCTAATTCCTTGTTTTGGAAGCTAATTCCTCGTTTGCAAGCGTTTCACACCATCACTTGTTGATGTCAGAGCCTCAAGGTTAGCATACACTACTTGGAGTGAAAATTTCCTTTAACTATATCACTAATTGGAAAACATAGGCGGGTTNCATACAACCGCGCCCAATTCCCCGAGGCAACATGTTGGGGCCCCCTTCTGGTATCTGTAATCCGCCACTGGAACAGTACTACAAAACGCCACTAGTTTCTTCATCATCAGTGTCATCATCACTAATGTCTCGCAAAAAAATGTTCCCGTTCTGGTATTGTAATTAGTGCACGGCAAAGATCTACTAAAGTTTGGTGAACTACAGGGCCAACACGCAAACAAATTGCAGTTCGTTGTGGGAACGTCAATAGCGCAATTATAGTTGACCTGTCAACTGGGCTAGTTTTATTTCATTTTAATAGCACAGTGAACTTTTTATGTTCACTGAGTAACTAAACCCTTTCAATGATGTTTTTCGTTTTAAAATTGCTTCAATAAATACTACAGGTACTTCAATATCGTTCGCAGTTCGTCGCGATTCTATTCGTGTTTTCCATTGACAGGGAATTCCCCGAGTATGCATGACAAGGGAGATAAGTCTTTATTTTGATACATAAACGAGTCGACAAATACGGATTTTCTCACCTACAAGGATTATAATTACCATTTTTAAGAACGATATTTTGTAAATGTGAAGTGCCATATGTGAAAGACTAGTCGCCAACCGACTAGAGCGACGTCTTTCGTGAAAATGGGACTATGGCCCATGTCAGTTAGCCGTGATTTTATACGAACACGTCGTGGCTGAGGCTGTTGGCAATGGTCCGATTCTCACAACAGAAAATGTCATGTTGATCGCATTGGCTATCCTGGTATGGTAGAAGTAGAATGTTTTCTATCTATTGAGTGAAATTTTTTGCATTCCAGCCCAATGACAAGATATAGCTCATTTTTCCAATCTAGTTAGACAATGAACCAGACGAAAAATAATCACTCTCACATGATTGTGTTTATTTAAGTTATTCCACATTATAAGTTATAAAAACTCACGCACTAGTCTATGCAAGTTAAACACAATAACAATAGCTTAGGTAAAGCGGAAAAATACAAAAATGTCTACGTTTCACATCATTTCAAAATGAACTGCGTTTTAAGGACTTTTTCTATTCGACATCTTTTATGCTATCACTACAAAGCACGCCCTATAGTGTAATACAACAATCATTTTACGGAATATTATTCCAAGCAAGTAAAGTACGCAGGCCATGTAAGATGGCGCAGACGAGCGCAGAAAGGAAGTAGTAATTAGAATGCCCGTGAATACCATGTTGAAACCAACATCCGGCCGAAGTCATGCACATCACTGCGTCAGCTACGATTTTGATAGTCGACTTCTCTGAAAAAAGGATTATTCACAATTCATGGTTTGCCGAATATGATACAAAAGAATTCTGATTAACAGTTTCAAAAGCACTACAAAATGAGTAACCACAATATAAGGCTCACGGGTGCCTTTCGAAGCTTAACCACGAGGAACATAATTTATAGTAGCTGTTGGCAGAGCAGTTTTGAGTGGAATGGTACCGTTGCAAGTCCGGTTAAGACCGAAGGCGAAAATTCAGCAAAAAACGTTTCAAGAACTCTAAGACTGTTTTTGGTCGTCGGTCATAGACTTAGACAGAAATGATCTTGGCGAGCTAAGCTTTCGCCTGGAACTATGGCAAATTTACAACACTAAGCGAGGCGGTGTCTGAAATATTCTTTCAAGAATAATCTTGATCTCGAAACTCTAAATGGTCGTTTATTTACACCATTTTGGACACAATTGGGATTTCGTTTATGTGGGTACACCCTAGAAGGACTGGAAAATGTCATTTCAGATGTGCAGGTAGTGCATTGTCTATACACACGGTTGTTTGCTGGTTCTCGAGCCGAAAGAAGGCGGGCTTTAATATAACATTGTGAATGGGTATTAGATTGCGAAAGATTGTTAAAAATATCAACGAAATTTGCCCCTCGACAGTTTACAATGATGATAGTTCAGTCTTAAGCCTACACCTACCAACTATCAGGCCTACTTTCAGTCTTAGCTGAGACCCATTTCGGTCGAAAGTAAAGTGCCCAAAACCACCCTTTACCTTGTCACCTCGCATTTGGTAGGCAACAATATGTGCTGAATGCAACAACATATGAAAGAACACCTCTTAGTTTTAAGCCGACATGGGTAAAACTCCCCACCTGGAAACAATCTGATTGAGACTCCAGCATCCAGTGGCAGATCAAAACCAACATGTCAAACCATGGTACAAATGAAATGGAGCCAAATCCCACGGGCGACGATCGGAACGCTTGGATTGTGCGGTGTATATTATAGAAGTAAAGTCCTTAACTAGACAGTACCACCGTCTAGACTGGCCACAGTAGAGCTGGTGATATCATAAGCTTCATAAGCCTCACGTTGCTAATACCTTTTGCGCATAGAGGGACAACTTAGGAGGTCGCCGATAGCGCGCGCGTTAAAAATAGGAGCGCCCGCTGTGTAAAAATGACCCCTTGCCTATTTGCGCATCTGAACGAAGGACTGCTTGAAAACAGTTTGATTACGGGAATATTTGTTCGAGTTGGAAAGAATCGACGACCTCATAAGGTGTCCCTCTATGCGCAAAGGTTTACTTATACTATCAACATGACTTGGAAGTTTTTTAAAACACTATTTTTAAATAGTGTTAGGCATAATTCGCCGAAGCCAATCGAGACGGTGACACTGTCTAGTCTTTACATGCAAACTCGCCGGTTATTCATTTCTCATTTTATCTTTATTATGGCCAAAAATGACATATGTTATTAAATACAACGATTACCTTCGGCACTAAGGAGTATTATGCTGACTCCAAATTCAATAATAGCGATCGTCCATCTCGGCTTCCATTCTTCATAGTCGAGGTCATGGGAACCACCAGAGCCACGTGCGAAGTCTGCAAAAACTTTTTTCTGGAACAATATTTAGTTACTGGCTAATACCAACGACGAAACAGATCAAATATGTTAACTATGCAACATGATCAAAATAAAATGGTCTCTGTTATTGTTATTTTCAATAGTCCATTTTCTTTAGTAACATAATTGTACACTGCTATCAACAGTACATTTCAAAGTTACGAGATAGATGTTTGCCAATTTTCATCTATCAGAAAGCCTTTATCTGCAAATTTGAGATAGATACTTGGAACTGCCAGTTTATCGTATTTTTCTTAAATGTAACTGCATTCTGAAGTTTTACCAAAGAACTGCATCAAACGGCAATAAGGTCCAATTAATTATACTATATAAAAATGTATAATTCTGGAAGAATGCCTGACTAAATTAGCCGCAGCATGTGTGAGGGATACATATTCTAAAACTTTTGTCTTTATAGGGTAAAAATCTTTTGAATCATTGAAATTAAATTATTTCCCTCATAGCTTAACTAGTCTTTTATATAACCTCTCTGATTACTATTACACGCTGATATTTTTCGCATTTTGGTGACAGCCTTGGTTTTTAGCATTAAAAAATATTGTTTAACCAGTCAGGTATGCGAAATGATAATTACTTATGAATTGAATTATTTATCTTTTGTTTCTGGTATAATCACCAAGAACTGACAAAGGGCTTTCTAATGATGATCGAACCCCCTCCGAGAAAAAGGAACAGCCCTAGCCTTTCCGATAGAATAAGATACGATTTAGATAGGCAACAAAATTGATGTAACTACTATTTTTACTAACTACAATCATAAGCAAGTTAATGTTAATTTTGAACTTGCTTCCGATGTTAAGCACTTCACATAATCATCGGTTCGTACCAGGCCCGTGTTGTGACTGCGTAGATGACGATTAGAAGAGGCTTGGTGTTATTCATCGGCATTGAAAGCGCGTGGTCTCTACACCGTAGGGTAACACGGGAGTCTAGAAGTAAATGTCTATTCCTAGCTATATAGCATTGAGAGAGCTCCCCAAAAGTAATGCGGTGTGAATGCCTTAAAATCGACCAAGAAACAAAACAGCAGAAAATGGGTTTGTTATTTGCTACTTTGGTGTATTGTCTAGCATGGTATGGATAAAGTGCAGGCATTTTCAAATTTCGAATTGAAAGTGATCGTCAAATATTTTGTTCATCAAGTGTCCACTTTGATTGTGGATTGGTGGATTGACATGCATACGTGTACACGTGTGTGCGTTTCGGTTCTTTTAAATTCATTACTCGCCGACGGTAAGTTCACTGACTACTCTGTCGTTTCTCAAAAGTCACACATTTAGCTAACGCGTTTTCTGCGCTGAGACATCCACGAATGTTCACATTATTAGGTATGTCTAGAATAAGCATCAAGGTGAGAATTGTGTCTCGAAAATTGATTCTTTTGACTGTACAAGTGAAGTATTTTCATCAAATTTGTGGTTTGGTTGAGAGAGATAAACACAGTGACCTCATGGAGGCTGACAAATTGTGTGCTACTCACTTCAGAAGTGAATATTTAGTATGTGTGTAGAGCACCTGAGGAAGAAGGAGTAACCGCGCCCTGTCCACCATTAATTGACCTACTTACGAAATATTAGCGATAATGCCTGGGTCTAGAAAGACAACAACACCTTCAGCCAGTGACAGGTCAGTGACTCGAAGCATTTCGTCCTATATGCCTAGAAGTGAGACGAGCCCGAAGACTACAGATATATCTAACCGTCAACTATTAGAGATAATAAACGACAAGTTCGAAAAGCTGTCCAACGATTTTGAGTCTCTCAGACGCGAGTATGCCACGTCAAGGGAAGAGAACTCTATCTTACGTGATCAGGTCAAATCACTGGAAGAAAAGTTAGATGATTTAGAGAATCGATCCAGGCGAGACAACCTTATATTCCATGGCATGGTTGAAAATGGTAATGAAACCTGGGAAGAATCGGAAAAGCAACTGGAAGAGTTTCTCAAGGAGCAGCTGAACATTGTAGATATAAACATAGAGAGAGCTCACAGACTGGGCCGTAGAACCCAGGGGAAAGTGCGGCCCATAATAGCAAAACTGAATTCGAAAGATAAGCAAAAAATAATGAGGAAACGGAGAGAAGTGAGGGACCCCAACATATTCATAACAGAAGACTTCTCAATCCGGGTTAAGAAGGCAAGGAGAAAGCTGTACGAATTCTCACAATCAAACAACATGGAAAACGCTAAAATCAGCTTTAACAAGCTAATCTATAATGGCAGGGTATATGTATACGAAGAAGAGAACGATATGGTAAAAATCAAACCCCGCACGACTAATGCTGATCCACGCCATCCATCAACCCGAACGGAAGCCGCTGTTCAACATGATGATCAGGTTTTCCATATGGCCAGCTCGTCTCAAGCTCAGTCGGACCAGCACTAGAGGTTAGGCCAAGGCCCGCAAGACAAGTCGTCATGGAAATTTATTTGTTGGAATATCGAAGGTCTAAAGCATAAAATACAGAGATCTGATTTTGTAAATTTGATATGTACATATGATATTATCGCTTTTGTTGAAACATGGGGAATGAATGAAGATGAGTTTACACTGGAAGGGTACCAGTGTTTTGGGTCGGTGAGAAATAAACACCCTCAAGCATTTCGGAATTCTGGCGGTGTAGTATTATTTTGTAAGGATTTATTGGGGGCTATTAGGCTTCCTTCAAGTTCGTGTGACGTTTTATGGGTAAAAATTGACCTACCCGATTATCTGTATCCTGTTTTAGTTGCAGTTGTGTATCAGTCTCCAAAAAGTTCAAGTAAAAATTTGGAAATAATGAAAACACTTGAGCGGGAGGTACAAGGTTATACTGCTGAAATGAGAGGGGATTGTCACCTTTTAATTATGGGCGATTTTAATGCTCGTACGCGTAACAGGCCAGACTTTATTGCAGATGACAGTATTAAGTATATGGATGAATCCAGTGCTATTTTTGATTGTGTTGGTTATGTAGAAGATCGCCTGTGTTGTAGGACCTCACAAGATAATGGTGAGGTAAATGAGTTTGGTACAGAATTATTAGATTTTTGTCAAAGAAATGAGATAAGAATTCTGAATGGAAGAGTAGGGAAAGATGCAGACATTGGTAGTGTAACATGTGTAACTTATAATGGATCTAGTGTTGTTGATTATGTCATGATGAGCAAGGATTTATTGTACTGTGTGGACGGTTTTGAAATCGGTGAAATATGTGAATCGACTGCGCACTTTCCATTGATTTTTAGTATGTGTAAGACGCAGCAAAACAACTGGGCTCGAGGTGAACAGAATGAAAATGTTTATAAATGGAACGAGGGGTTGAGCCTAAGATATGCAGAAAACTGGTCGAGCCCGGAGGTGGATCAGTTGCTCGCTGACGTGCAGAGTCATTTACCCTCGACCATAGATTCAAGTGTAGAAAGTTTAATGGAAGCCATTAAATTATGTGCTGCAGACATGTTAAAACCAAAAGTGAACATATCTTATAACCCAGTTAGTTTTCCCAAATGGTTTGACGCTGATTGTAGGGAGATGAGAGCTGTCGTTAGGCAAAAATTATGTAATTTTAGATTCAGTATTGGAACACTGAGAGAAAACATTTGCCGAACTCTATATGTACAAGCTAGAAGGGATTATGGAAACTTAAAAAAAGTGAAACAGATAGAGTGTAAAAGAAAACATTACAAAACTTTGAAATCAGCTGTGGAGAGTAAAGACAGTAAAAAATTCTGGCGCGCATTTAATATTAAGAAGAAAGGTGTATCAACGAATATTAAACCGGAGGAATGGATAAATTATTTCAGCTCTCTGTTCGAAGGCCAATATTTTGTTACTAATCCGGAGTTCGCTGAGTTTCATGCTTTTATTGAGAACTCAGTAAAAAATGACATCAATTCAAGTAATGCAGTTGTTGATATGGAGTTGGACGCTGAAATCACAAAAGACGAAATTATACAAACCATCGGTAGTATGAAAGATGGAACTTCGCCAGGATGTGATAAAATTAGCATTGAGTTCTACAAGTATGCTGATAAAAAGTTGGTAGATTCGCTGTTCCAGCTTTACAACTACTTTTTTAAAAATGGTGTGTTTCCAAAAGAATGGACAAAATCCATTATAGTACCGATATTTAAGGGCGGTACCAAAATTCCTGAAAATTTCAGAGGAATATCCCTCATGCAAGTCACGGCCAAAATATTCGAAAAAATATTGTGCCAGCGACTTCAAAAATGGTCGGAAAGAGAAAACGTAATTAGTATGTCTCAAGCTGCGTTTAGGAAAGGACACAGTACGGTGGATCACATGTTTGCTTTATATACGTTAATAATTAAATATTTGACACGAGATAAAGGTAGATTCTATTGTGCTTTCGTGGATTTTAAGGCAGCTTATGACAGTATATATAGAAGCGCATTGTATTTTAAATTAAGAAACAATCGCATAGAAGGTAAGATGTATAAGATAATAAAAGCAATGTACGCTGAAGTAAAAGCGTGCGTGAAAATGAGTAACGGAAGCTACACGGAGTTCTTTGATTGTCATAATGGTCTAAAACAAGGCTCTCAGCTATCACCGTTTTTGTTTATTTTATTTATAAACGATCTCGAACAAGAATTAGAATCCGGGGGAGGTGAAACAATTTCCATGGGATCAGCTGAATTATTGCATCTGCTGTTTGCTGATGATTTGGTTTTATTTTCTTATAGTGTGAAAGGACTGCAGAAAAAATTGAACATTTTATATGAGTATAGCCAGAAATGGAAATTGATTGTTAACATGTCGAAGACTAAGATAATTGTTTTCAGAAAAGGTGGAATGTTACGATCGTATGAAAAATGGACGTATGATGGGAATACTGTTAATATTGTAAATGCATACAAATATCTAGGATTAATGTTTACTACGAAAGGTTCGTGGTCTTGCGCACAGAAAACTCTATCATTACAGGCTACTAAGGCAGTGAATTTGATGAGAAAAAATGTCAATGGTTTTAATGCACTCCCTGTTAAAGTTAGTTTAAAATTATTCGATTGTAAAATATTGCCGATACTTCATTATGGCTGTGAGATCTGGGGTTTTAATGATTGCGAATGTATTGAAATAGTCCACACAAAATTTTGTAAAGAAATTTTAAATTTGCCTAGCACGGCAATTTCATCGACTGCTAGAGGTGAGATGGGTCGTTACTCCTTGATTGCTTACCGACTTCCTAGAATTATGAAATATTGGTTAAAACTATTAAAAACCGATGAGTCAAAAATTACATATCATTGCTATGAATGGCAGTACAATATGACGGAAAATGTTAATAAACCGTGCTGGGTTAATGATGTTAAGAAATTGTTATTTCAGTTTGGTTTTGGAGAAGCATGGTATAATCAGGGTGTAGGTTCCGAGACAAGCTTCATATCACTTTTTAAACAAAGATGCAAAGATATTGATCAGCAAAAATGGCAAGATATTTTGAACAATTCGATTAAGCTGGAAACTTACAGAACTTTTAAGTTAAATATATGTTTTGAAAACTATTTAGATGTAATTGACAATGTAAATGTTAGATCTGATATGGTGAGATTGAGATGTTCAGCGCATGCACTAATGATTGAAAAGGGTAGACACTTGAAACTTAACAGAACAGAAAGGTTATGCCCTCTCTGTGTTAGGACATATGTCGAGTCGGAATATCATTTTGTTATCGAATGCCCATTCTACGATGACCTTAGGAAACGATATTTGCCTGCATGGAGCTACAACAATCCCAATGTTACAAAATTCAACAGACTCATGACTATGGAGGAAAAAGATCTTATATGGTCAACATGTAAATATGTTCATTTCGCATTCAAGCGAAGAAGAATTCGGTTTACTTCTAGTGATTGACACTTACCTTTATTGTATTTGATGATTTGATTGTAACAAGGGCCGGAGGCCTAGTTATTGAATAAATATATATATATATATATATATATATATATATATATATATATATATATATCTAGACATAATTAAAACCTTGGTCAATGAAGAAAGTCTTCTGTTGTCGATCAATGTCAATGGTCCACAACCTCGCAGATTTCATACGAGGAACAATTTTAAGGAAAAGATTTCCCAAAAGGTTACATGGAAGGTCCTCTACTCCGAAGGTTCGCTACCATCGTGATTTCACTGCTTCAAATGTGCACAATTCAGAAACTAGAACTCCGACAGTTCATTACTCTGATTTTCTACTAATGATTCAGAACTGAAATGAATAAAGTGTTGTCTGTCCATTTAGTAACCATTTAAAGGTTGTGCAAGAGTTGATTAGTCCTAAAAATTGATTTACATTGTTTACAAAAGAACTCAGTTCCAGTCATTGGCAATCGTAATTCTTGAATCTAACTAAAGACTCATTTTCAATTAAGGACAACATCTGGGGCACGGGTCCGAGATGTGGCGACCAACGGCGGTTTTAAATTTAGGAAGACTGAATGAGACTTCGTGAAGACTGGCAGGGACAGGGTAGCCTATTAACTACATTTAGTTTCGTCCCGGCCGTGCAAGTTGTTCCGGTGGGTGAGGTTGAAGCGTAGCGACCCTAAACTTTTCTATCGCGCTGTAAGATGATGCGATCTTGACATGGGATTGATGAATGTATCGTGGTTGATAATTTCTACTTCATTTTCTTTTAGAAACGCAAGCACGTACTCATTCTTCCATATTCGTAACACATGCGGACAATTTCACATGCACATGAAATCCTAACAAAGTGATTTATTAGCCGGGTGTATTGTTGTCGGTATAGTTGCATCTAATAACCGAAGTGTCGCTTATTTTTGCATGTAAAAGTATAACAGTTACACCCGAGTCAGAAATTTAGACATTTTCCGAGTAGTGAACCTTCGGAGTAATGAACCTTCAACGTAGTAAACCTTCAGAATAGTAAACCTTCGGAATAGTGGGCTGTTCCCATTTCCAGCGATGTAAGCAACTTTTAACTAAAATACAATCAGATGAAAAATTACGTCAAGTTATTCTCCGACTAAATATTAGTATCCGAGAATGTAACGAGGTGTAATCAGTCATTTAAAAAAGTCCGATTTGAAAGTTTGGCAGGAGGTAACACGAGAACGTTAGGCCTGTATTGGATCATATGGGAAAAATCAGAGTCCATCATCAAGGATGTAGTCAAAGAACATATGGGGTTAGAAATATATATTGAGAGAGCACATCGATTGGGAAGAAAAGTACATGACAGAGCTCGGCCAATAATTGCCAAAGTCGCTCCAAATGTGAAATTGCAGATCACGAAGAACCGCAGGAAACTCACTGGATCTGATATATTCATAACGCGTCCGTACAGCCCGAAAAAAGTTGTGGCAACTCTCAAAGACGGAGCAACTCGACAATGTCAACATTCGATTTGATAAACTCGTACTTAATAACAGAGTCTACACTTATGATGAACTGGAAGACCAAGTGAAAGTAAAACCCCGTTGGCATGGGAGCCCAAATCAACACAAATAATAAACAGGCCGAGGTCCTACCACGCAAAGTCATGGAGTTGAGGGTTTTAAAATCGTGGCGTGGAAAGCATAAGCTTTGGAAATTAAGGTTTTGAATAAAGAAAGACCAGACATTCATGAATTGTTTGATTTTCTTCACGCATGTGACATTGTAGGAATAAGTGAAACATGGGCTAAAACAATAATGAAGTACAACGGTACTTTGGAAAGTTTCTGGTCTATGAAAATTGCAGAACTAGGAACTGTGTCCTCGGTAGATATTCAGGGGGTGTTGCTCTTCTGTTAGGTGAACATTATGAAAAATCTGTCATTGAGATATATACTAACTATTCTGATGTTGTAGGTTTGTTACTTGGTGGCTCCAGATACATGTTAGATCATAGACTATGATCTATGGTTAGATAGAAATCTTTTTACAGTAGTTGTTTATGTCGCCCGTGAGGGCTCACCCACTTACCGTGATTGTGAAAACAAAAATGGCATTGATTTTTTTGAGGAATCTTTATTTGATATTGTATCTTCCTATGAAAAAGAATCATATATTATTCTGTTAGGGGATTTTAATGCAAGGACAGCAGCATTATCTGACAACTGAATTCTTCAAGGATGTCACGTGATGTAGTTGTAAATAAGTTTGGTATAAGTCTTTTGAGTGTATGCAAATTATTTGGCCAACATATTGTAAGTGGAAGGTACCCTGATGACATGCCGGGTATGTTCACCTCACAGGGTGAATCAGTTGTTGACTATATGATAATGAGCACTGATCTACATAGCCGCGTACATTTTTTCAAAGTAGTAGACTATGACATCTCTGATCCCCTTCACTATTTTGCAAACTTATCTTTGACAACCAACACGAAAAATTAGACACGAGCGACCTCTACGTATATACGCAGGTTAAATGGAATAACGCAGCCTCTGAAGTTTGTAATAACAATCTACAGGATAGTTATGCAAACGATTTATTACACGAGGTGGATTCTCATTTAGAGAACAATGACCTGGATGCTGCAATTACAAAGTTTGGGGCGTTTTTCGGACATATTGCTAAATCCATGATTAAAAAAGCTCACTGCAATAAAATGCAGCATTCCTGCAGATCTAACATTAATCCGGAGTGATGGGATGACAAGTGTAAACAAAAAAGACATTAAGAAATAAGCTGCGTAATGCATTGAGAAAAGGCATTGGTAGTGCATCTGAATATTTGAATGTTAAAAGAGAGTTTCAACTTACTTTAAAAAATAAACGAAAAACACATATTATGGACAGTCTACGTCAACAGGCAGCGACAATCTGCGACGATGGTGATCCGGATAAATAATAGAAAGAAAACCTTTACGTCTAATCATATCAGTCTTTCTCAATGGAAAAATTATTATTGAATAAAAATATCAATATCGATGAGAAGGAGGATTTCCAGGATCAAATTAATCCACAAAACACAAATCATGAACTTATTTGTGACGATTGCAGTCAAAATCAGCCTGTCGAGTTGAATACCCCTATTACGGAGGAGGAAATAAATGAATCTATTGATTCATTAAAAAATGACAAATTCCCTGGAGTCGATGAGATACCTGGAGAATTGATTAAGTTATGTAAACCTGTGGTTATTAATCAACTTCTATTACTTTTTAACAAAATACTGTCAAGTCATTATATGCCTGAAAATTGGTGCTAGTCATTAATTGTCTCACTTCATAAAAAGGAAGCCCTAGTGACGTTAAGAATTATTGAGGGATATCGCTACTTAACATATTAAGTAAAGTCTTATTAAACATTATCAATAAAAGGTTGC
This sequence comes from Phoronis australis, assembly GCA_002633005.1. Classification (NCBI taxonomy): domain Eukaryota; kingdom Metazoa; phylum Phoronida; family Phoronidae; genus Phoronis; species Phoronis australis. Next base: position 20,085 of record NMRA01000788.1, read on the forward strand.
TACTTTGGGCAGGTGATAATAACATACTGTTTTACGAACAAGCCGAATATAGAAAAGGGTACAGCACCGTAGATCAGATCTTCACATTAAATGCTCTAGTACAAAAATATTTATGCAAAAGAAAGGGGAGATGTTATGTTTTATTTATTGACTTTGCCAAAGCCTTTGACTCTGTTCAACACAAGGTTCTGTTTCATATTCTGATATCAAATGGTATACATATAGATTATTACATGGCGAAGTCGTTATCCCCCGTTATCTAGAGCCCGAGTGGATTTTGGAGAATTGACCTATTGAAAGCTCCGCCACTATGCGAGAAGTCACGTGATACCCGACAACCGAACGAGGTGTAAGAGGCAAATACACTGTCGCTAAACGACGTTCCTGGTGGAATCGATGAGTGTTTTTGCACTATTTGAAAACGCTTCGGTAGAGACAAGAGACGATGCTTTTCAACAGAGAATCGTACGTTCATAATATGGGAATTTGTAAAGGTGACGATGAAAAAATAAGTGCTCGAGGAGCCAGAGAAAATCCGAAGAACCCCTCGGCTTCGGGGCCACCTTCACCTGACAAATGACAAGGCCACTGATACGATATGTTCATGTAAAGCTGGGTATGTACCTTAAAGTCGAATTATCTGTACGATTCCATAGATTTCATGATCTTTCGAATAAAATCAGTTAAGATTCACCGATATTATTATTCTGTCGTCTGCTAAATTTAGCCAAATGAAAAGTAGGTCACAACTGGTAGGACTCCGGAGTAAAGTAGGTCATAGATTACAGACAACACATGCACTATAGTCTCTGACTAGGTCGACTCGATAGCACTGTTTACACTTTTCCAATATTGTAACGAAATATGTAAATATTTTGATAAAAAATTCAGGTCCATAGCTCAGGTACACACTCATCTCATCCTAGGCAAACAGTTAGCTCCGGTAGGGTCTAGGGCTGTGTCTAAGTCAAATTAATGTCTGGAATTCAGCGGCGGATCTAGGACACCACAGGGGGCCCAACATATGTTGCCTCGTGGAAATGGGCAAAGTGCGATTGTATGTGCACAGGTGGCCCGAAAGTTGCAGGGGCCAGGGATGTAGACCTTTGGACCTCAGTTCAGAAAATCTATCGGTGGACTAAAAAAACAGGAACGTAATTCCGCCTCGATCTGGGGTCTGAGCCCCTCTCTTCCGCTACCGGTCCTAGTTACTGAACTCAATATTTCCTCACGCTTCACGTTCTTGCTGTTTCAGTTTGCTTGCGGCAGTCAACGGGGGGGGGCAGCCCCCCTCTAAATCCGCCTATTGTTCGTTTGCACCATTTAAGACCAGACATTTAAATTAGGCCTACCTGCTTGTGAACTTGACATTTTTTGTAGTTTCATTCCATAAAGGTAGCTTTCATTTAAATTTGTATTTAGCATGATCACTAAGTCGTGGTATGGTTACAAAAGAGTACAAGTCTGGTGTGGTAGTTGCAAAAATAGGGTATTTACAAAAATAATTCAAATTCTTTTTTAAAGCTTCATAAATCTAAATATCATGTTTGAACAACTTTAAAATGAGCTCTCTCTAACTCTACAGACATAGTGTATACTAGAGGTACACGTCAAAAAGTAACTCAACAGTTTATTTTTAGTGACAACAGCTCGACCAAGCCTTTGAGTTCCGGCAGTTACCTAGTGCCCTTCCCTGTGCCGATCGAATCTCTGAATTTTGACCGGGAGAGAAGTTCAGTTGAACGCCAGCCTACGGTTTATGAATAACAAAAATGTACCTCTGATACGAAACAAAATAATGTCCATTAGGTTGAAATAAATAAAAAAATATTAAATAAAAATGTCCTTGAAAACAACAATTTCCGGGGACTACCGCTAGAGTGCTGAGATCCAGCAGGTGCCGCCAGAGACAAAGGCGGCCAGACGTAAGAAATTCGGGAGTCAAAATCTGAGATAGCCCTGCACCATAGCCACTAAGGTGAAAAGTGCGTATCTTGGAACTAATATATTTGTGTTTATTATAGCCTTCGAGTTATCATCGCTAAGTTCATCTGCTCGTGCGGCCGTACAGTTTGATCCATAGTTTACGCTTTTCAACATCATTTTTCGGCTTAGGACATGCCAAAAAATGACGGGATATTATTCTGGAACAGCATAACGGCTTTCGGTGCTACACACGCCATATCAACACCGTTTCCCCATTCTTAGTGGACAATTTCTTGAGCTACAGACTAAAGTTAATTTTACTCGACTACGCGTGGTTTGTCGGGTAAAATGGAGGCTTGGAAACGCAGACGAAGGTGTGCCAAGAATGCTGCATTCTGATTGGTCAACTAAGCCGTCCGTCATAATCCTGGCGATAGGTCAATTATCGCCCGAGGGGCGTTAGCCCTGAGGGTGATAATTCTACAAAATCCACGAGGGCTCTAGATAAGGGGGATAACGGCTGAGAACATGTAATAATCTATTTATACCACATACTAAAGGAGAAACATTGCAATGAATCGATTTACCTTTTCTGACTCTCCACGGCTTTGTAACTACTTTCTATGTCAGAGGCCCGGGGTCGGAGGTCGTGACCTTTTAAGAAAAGAAGGGATACTTTTGTCAAATAATGCTTTTACTCAAAACCAATTGAAAACTCAAATATAATAGAAATAAATTGAATTTATAAATTAAGTTTTACCATCTGTTATAGCTTAAAACACGTTTTTTTCACGCTAAGCTTCGACAGGGAAATTAGGTTACCACTGGTAACTGAATATAATTCTCAAGTCAAACATCCTGACGACACGATACCCGCATTCAAACTGGAGATCGGTGATTTACAAGTAAGAGGACATGAGAGAAAAATTTCACTGAATTAAGATATCATTTTTATGGAAATTTTGTGTCTTATTTTTCGTAGCGTATAATACAGTACAATGCGGTTTGTTGAGCATGCGATTATTGCGCGTGCTCATTTAAGTATTCTATTTTCACTCTTGATGACGTCAGTCGCTGCATGGTGTAGTGGTAAAGTCGGCGACCAGCAACATCAGGGTACCGAGTTCGTCTCCGTCCTCAGTTACTCAAATACTACCAACGCTGCTGTGCTGGGTGAAGTGGGTCGATATCCTTTATATTTTAAGTACTTTACAAGATGCGTTAAATAATGGTTACGATTACAAGAAATGCCAGAGTATAGATATCCCAGAAAATCCTATAACATGTTGAAGTCATTAGATGACAGTAAGAAAACCTGGGCCACTTGTATCAAACATTTATTACAGGGTTATGGTTTTGGCTTTGTTTGGGCACAACAAAATGTTGGCGATATTGGTGTATTTTTGAAAAAATTACTCAGACAGTTAAAGACTGCGCCTTCCAAGAATGGGATTGTAAAGTTAGAAATAGTAGTAAACTCGTACTTTTTCTGAGCTGCAAAAGAACTTAAATGTTGTTTCATATCTCAAAGTTATAAAATATGGGGAAATTTGAAGGTATTTAACTAAAACACGTTGCTCTCCTCATACTCTTGAAGTTCAGGTTGCGCGAGGAAGAGTAGATAGAAAACTGAGGCTGTGCAAATATTGCAAGAAATGTAATTTGTACGAAATTGAAGACGAATTTCACTTCTTAACAAGATGCTTTCTGTGTGATCACTTGAGGATCCAATTTATTCCACAATCGTCACAATGCGATACTACATCATTTTTAAGTTACATGAATAACGTTTTAAGTGCCTTCTTGGTTAATCTTTCAAAATTCACCAAGAAAGCTTTTCTTATAAGAGCCAGTGTCTAAACGCTTCAGCATTCTGATTGTTATTTTATTATGTTTATGGTGTGTACTATGGGCCGCTGGCCTTTTATGTACAAAGAATAAACTATAGGTGATGAATCACATTACGTCCGAATTTGAGTCCCGTTTTTACGAGCAACCGTCACGACATCCTCATTTCTGGTGTAACAAATCCCGTATTATCTCAGGAACATAGAGCTGAGAACCATCGTTGCCGTGGATACAGATTTCCTTTCCCCATAATTAAGCTTCAAGCGCCTTACCGAAAACTCGAGTGTCGAACATTTGCAAAAGGTCCACCTTTCTAGAAATTCGAACCACCCCCGCGCAATGCTGGCCACGGGCCTGAATTATACAAGACTATTCCAGCTGCATCTGCCTCTGTGTGATTCTTACAGTAACCACAATGCCAAAAACAACATTCCCAAACAGTCCTTTAATTTTTCAGTTATAACTTCCAAAAAGTCCAAGGGTTATCAAACCCCCGGATAACGGCGGGGTAAAGC
>NMRA01000788.1:24380-41183 GCA_002633005.1 Phoronis australis
GGTAAAGCAGAGACCGGTTGGGATTTCCGTTCAGTGTTACAATCACAAAGGCAAACTGAGAATTTATTGGGCTATGTTATGGAAAAGAGTTATGACTGATGTCATCCATGGGTAATTATGCAACTGCCCAGACGTCATTAAAAATGAATAAAAAACAGCGGTAAAATCGGGGGCCTCAAGTGTCCCTCCGCGGATGGGAGGGGGGTGCGTTCACACCCGTCTTACCTCGTTGGCTGCAGATATGAACTGAAGTATCTAAAAATTTCCCCTGCTGCTAAAGAAAACTTTCACTTGCCTATGAGTTAATACCTCCTGAACTACGTCTGGTATTTAAAAGTTTTATCCTGGTTAGTTAAACGCTGCATTTGTTGTGAAAGTGTTATTATTCCTAGTTCATTTTGGTGGTTTCTGACTAGCCAAAGTACATAGATTTTTTTGTAATAATAATAACAATAACAATAATAATAGTAATAGTAATAACAGAATAGCTTTTACTTGAACAAGGGAAGCCATCGCCCCACAGTTCACAATTGTATACATAAACTTTATACATACGTACGCAGCCATTAAAGATTCAATATTTTGCTTCTGATCGTCATTGCCCTTTGTATATACATTGAAGTGTTTTTTAATTGTTTTCAGTACTAGATTTCGTAGCAGCGTGGTACGAATCTATTTTTTAAATCTACCATTACTGGACAGCGTAACATGAAATGCTCTTCTGCCTCAATATTTCCTGCATTACACAAGTTACAAGTTCTTTCACCTCGGAAAATATAATTTCTTCTGTCATTTTCAATTTCTAATGTGCGAGTTAAACATCTGCTGTTCTCTAGGTAAAACATATGCTGCTGTGTCCCCTCGTAAATATTTTTCACAAGACAACTCAGAATTAACTCTTCTGTAAAATTCGCACCTATTTGTACTTTCTACAACTGACTTTGAAAGTTAGCATCTCTCTGCCTTTGTTTGAATTCCTATAAAAATACTGTTCATCACGGACTCCCTAGTCAAACCATTCATGACCGATACCAGTAGTATAAAACAAATGTTTAATACAGGTACAGTACACCAATTATTTTGACCGTGCAATTGCCTTTCAGATAACATCAAAAATATTGTTTTGGAAATCTATCATTTTGCATTTTCAATATTTTCAAAAATATTTTATAGGCCTACACATATAAGACGCAAATAAATCATGACGGAAACATTGACCGTTTGCCATGGCGTTGGTCTTAATGCCACTAGACAGAAACCATTTGCAGAATTTTCTTTGAACATTTTCAATTTATTTTCTATGGCTGGTACTTCATATTTCTGCGCCATAGAATAAAATGCTTATTGGGTGCTAAAGTTGTGCCAAACAATTTAAAAGCTTCTTTTAGGTCCCATTTGACACAGGAAATGTTTAACTGAATTCATTGCTTCGTGCCTTTTGTGCGAGTGTTCTGCAGCACGCCAACTTTATCTACTAGAAAGTACAATCCCTAATTATTTATAACGACTGCAAGTCTTCAACTCAACACCCCTATAACACCATTTTTCTGTTCTTTTTAATTGTCCTCCTTTCTTGAAAACAACTGTGTTCAAATGACTTCGGGATGTTTACAAACACATTCCACTTTAAACAGAAATTTTCTAGCGCATTCAGTCGTCTCTCTAACTCAACAGTAGAGTCTTTACAGTTGAAAACATACTTTGTAGAATTCTCAAGAGTGGTCTAACCAAACCTTTTGGTATTAGTGAAAAACAATTTACCTTTTTTCTTCTCACATACCTCTTATTAAGGTTATCTCCATTCTAACTTGTATATCAAATAAACTAAGCTTTGTCAACTAATAAAAATATATATTTTCTGAAAGAACAAAGACCAGAAAATATAAAATATACTTTTTGTATTGATGTTCCGTTATTATTTTTACGTAAAAATCTTTTTAAGTGGTATATATTTTGTATTTGAAGTTCCCAGAGAATGAAGATAAAGTATTTTGTTAGACACTTGTGAAATATTGTAAAATTGGCCAACTTTTGTGAATAAGGTTGGAGATATCCTCAAGTGACCTGTGTTATTTACCATTTCATTTACAATTGCTTTCTTCTGGTACCTGAAATGTTTGAGGGACTTTTGGGTTTCTGGTGAAATCTTCCAAAATGCAAATCTGATGTCACGGTTCATGCGACGCGCAGTGTGGCACCATTCGTCATTTTAAATTAGTTTAAGCCGGTACCACGAATATTTAATCTAGCTTAGATATTCAACAGCATTCAGCGAATGACATTTTTGGGAGTTTCTGGCTGGCCCGAAACAAAGTGTATTTGACATGTACTGAATCCTTTTTGCGGTACCTCGAATATTTGAGCCTCCTAAATTTGGGGGGAGGTCCTTTTTAGTTTCTATCGGGACCTTTCCAGTGTGCAATTTTCTGCCTTGAGTCATTCTGTGCTTGAAGCACCATTGTTCATTGTAAATCTACCCCACGTAAGGTCCCCCAGGGGTCACACCCAGAGTGCAGACACCGGCAGACATACATTTTTGTAAATACTGGGGTGCACAGTTGGCATCTCGTCGATCTATACTTTTAAGTAAACAAGTGCCCTGAAGCATGATTTTGTCAGTTCATTTTCTTTTTGGCACCCTTATAAAGGAAAATTCATAAAAGGTGCCCCTTAAAGGTTAAATTATAACCTAAACTCAAAACTACGTAACGTACTTAAGGTCTCACAAAATTTTGTTGAAGCATGGGTTCCCAAGTTGCTGGCGGCTGCCCACACGAGGTTTACCCCCAAAGAGCATGCCTACATCGAAAAGGATGTGCGAAGCTGGCGACGACCATCGTGGAACCGAATAAGGAGGAATTAAAGTTTGTGACGTGTGCAAATTTTGGCGAAGTCGATTTAGTTTGCGCCCCTCCCCCTCCTCAGTAACGTTTAGTGTTGTCGGGAGACGGGGTAACTAGTGGGAGGTGGGTGCACACGGAGGTAACGTGGGTATTGACTAAGGTTGAGGGGAGTAAAACTTGTGTCGACCTCCGAGAAAAACTGGGGTGATGGCGGAGGGGAAACGAGATAACTGGGGGAGACGGTTGCGCTCACATTTGCTTCCCCCAAACGTCATACAATCGAGATGAGTCAAAAAGTACCATTCCTTGTCAAGAACGCCAATCTATTTCTGGTTGTTTTTTTATACCGATGCCACTGTATATTGTGATACTATTGGCTAACTAGGGTTGTGCCCGTTTCAGGGGTCCCCGTGAAGTATGTAGTTAGTGATTAACTTTTGTTTACCGAAAGTACTGACTCAGACTCTGAAATTAAGTGATCCTCAAATGAGAATTGATTACTTGCACAAATTTTTGCCTGTATGCTATCAACGTACAGCTCGATCGTCTTTTAACTTACCCACTCTTTATGCCCATCTTCGTAAGCGATTCCAACTTTAGTTAAACTGGTACAAAGATGGTTGAATCCGAGAAGTACAGTAAGAGTTGTGAAAGCAAGATACGCCTTGGAGTTCTTTTCCATTATTACGTTGTCTCTCAAAGAAAGATTTCAATTTCAACCTAAGTCGACTGCAGACTAAAAGCTGTTAACAGAAAGTAGTAAGTGATTGGCGGATTTAGACAAGACTCGACAAGCGTGAAAGTTGCCGTCGTTGTCGAAAACGCCAACGTAAAAAATATTTCGAAGAAAACGCCTACGCATGGTACCTACAAAGGTAGTCATGGACACCATTGATTGTATAATAATATACAAAATTAACAAACAATGGTGATGAAAAGGTCTTTCCAAATCATGGGATATTTTTCCAGGAGTCTACTGCCAAAGACTTAAGTACACGGCTAGTACTTGTTGCACTACAGTATTTCTTCGACATACTCACACATCACCCTATCAGGACAATAGGTGACGACACCAATTGTGGATTTTTGAAATCAAATTTCAAGTTGTTTACTCGTCTCGCTGGAGTCATGAAACTCTACAGGAGATAGGAAGCTAACCCTTCTCCACGCATATATCCATTCGCCTAGTGGATTCCGTCTCACTAACTATAATTTTCCAAGTCACTCTCGGAGATCTCTCGGCTCCCGGCCATTTTTGTTTTCACCTGAAGAGTCCTCACGGACTTGTGAGTTATGTTATTACCTCAACCCGTTTGTTGTTTGTTACCCAATACTACTTTTACGTTACAACTTCCTCGTGCAGTGCGTCGTTTAAAAAAAAAACATGTCGGTAAGCCAATTTCTCATGAAAGCCGTTTTTGTCACGGTTTGGAATAGCAAAGTTTCAAGGCATGGGGGCTCTGGCAAACGAGTGCTAGCGCATTGTAAAACGTTTCAATGGACTCAACGAGGAGTAATGCGTCGCATTCTCAAGCTTATTTGTTACTTGTTTGTTGTAGACGTTTTCAAAGCATACAAGGGACATAGGTATATTTGAATGGTGAGGTTGTGTGTTTAGGGTGTATGTATTGAGTACTGCTGAATCGAAAATTTTGAGCCCCGGCCCACGAAAATCAGCCAATCGACACATTTTGATCATTTCGACACAGCTTTTACCACGGGCGAATTTTGTGTATCGATTTGGCGGTTTGCCCAGATATCGACTGCCGAAAACGCGCTCATCCGGCCGTAGGACAAAGTGCTAGAAAAGGATGTTTTGCTGAAAAAAAATATATGAGATATCAGCTTCACACTTTCTAAAAGTTGATTATTGAATACCGGAGGCGCGGGGATGTTTTAATGGTTTTCATGCAGCAGCGCTAGAGCCTTTAACCTGTTGCATGGAGTGTTGGATCAGTTTAAGTGGGCTGGCTTCACGCTCCACCATGTCTGTGTTACCGCAGGGTCACATGTTTGACCAAAGTACCACTGCCTATATTTGGATTCTGAGTTATAAAATATGTGCATACGCGTACCTAGGGGAACTCAGGGGGTTCGAACGAGCCCCCCACTTGACGAAGTGGGCAAAAACTTCCGTCACAGAGAAACAAAAAGTCCGAAAAAGTAGAAAACGAGACAAAAGTCCACTAAAAAGGTAGATGCGCAATTCATAACTCTGAACGTACCCCGTTTTTTAGCAAAAGGTCCACATTCTCGAAAATTCGAGCCCCTTCATTTTTAGGCTTGCATGATGTTAAAGTGTTTTCTAGAGGAAGTATAATATCTTTTCCATCTGTGGAGTTGCCTTAAAAATCCGACATTGACTCTGTTCCATGACTTTTTTACACGACATTGGAATCTATTCGTGAAGGCCTACGCATGCTATTCACCAAAATAAGAAGCCGTAGTGTCAAATACACTCAACTCAACTTCACGAAAACTTAAGTGACGCGTTGATGAAAGACAAGCATCAAAGCTTTTCCTGTTACCATTTATTGAAAAATAACATTCCAGCTTACAAATATTGGAACTGAAAAGGGAGACCATTCACACGCTCACTAAGGCACACAATCACAAAGTGTATTACTCATCAATTAATGGACAAATTTCTAAACTGTCCCTAGTATTTTTCGGTTGCATATTTTTCACTAGTGTATTAACTTCGGATAAAATTCAAAAAGGAATTAACACACAGTTTCTTTTCTCTATGCTTATTGTTGTAAATAAATAGTTTCCCCAACAGTATTTCAATATGTCAAGAAAAGGTCTAGTTTGCTAACTATACCAAAACTTACTGTTTTGTAGGAGAAGCTATCAACCAGCACACTTGTCAACAACATTGATCGTGATTAAGATCAATTCGGAATTGTTTTAACAAACATACTCCTATAAAAGTGTTTAATGTTACAGCTGAGTATTTATAAAAAAGCAAACATCATTCTCCAAGTTGACATGTAGAATTTTAATAAATAATTTGAGGATAGAATTCTGAAACTGGAGTCATCTAATTCTCAGATCTTTTGTAATGAAATATTTATCGAAACCTATTTCAGATGCCTGTTTTAATTCTGCTTATGAGTCTCGTGAAGAAAATTAAGAAATTCACAATTATGTCGATATCTTCCCCCACATCTCCGAGTAGTTTACCTAAGGGAGTAGGGAATAAAGGTAACACGGTTTTCCCATTTCCAAACAGAGCATTTAGTTTGATATTTGAGTAATACAGAACACATGCAGTTAACTTCAAGCAGTTCCTTTCAACATTTAACTTCTTTACAAGATGATAATCGAACTGTAGTATGTCACTATGTGAGGAATACAAGTCTGTACTAAATACAATGCCCTCTTTAAACTAATCTTTGTAAGAGATGGTTTCCAAGAAACATTAATATTTAACATTAAAAAGAATTTTTTGAGATACTCGTCTTTTTTCAGAAAGGAAAACAACAAATCAAAGAAAGTTTCTTAACTAACCCAGTGGTAAAATTTAGAACACAATGAACCAATTCTAGTGTTCCATTGTGAAATGCTTTCTAATATTAATTATTAATGTTTCTTAGAAAAAATCCACCAAATTTTTCGAAACCTTGCATCTATGGGTGTATCGAATATAACAGATCATAGCTATTTGAAGCATTGACAACATGTTTACTTTAAAAGCCTCACAAAAGTTTAAAATATTTATCATTTTGAGTCGAGAACAGCCCGTGTACGTTCATTCTTATCATTACGTCCTTATTAGAGAGATATATCGCGACAGAATCGACAGCATTTTGCTATCAAAAGACGTACAGATTTCGTCACACCCAACGATTTCATCACTTCAACCATCTCAAGAGGCCTGAGGTTTGGCATTAGATTTTTATTATTGAAACTTATTTTATTGTTACACACTGTCAAATCAGCCATCGTTCATTTTTACTAGAGGCAGACTGCTCAGTGAACAATACTATATTATTGTGTTTTTATTGTCAATGTTGTAACTGGCTTTCAGTCCAACTTAAAAGTAACAACAGATAATATTTGAATAAAACCTCCATGCATAGGATTAGGATAATGTATAGAAACAGTTGTGTTACCCACAATGCCATGATGCCAAATGCCTGATTACGCATCACGTGGTGTAGCATCATATCCAGGTCAGAATCGTCGGATAATTGCGTTTGGCGGCGCGAACCTCTACAAATGTAATCATCGAAATTTCCGTTGCTGTTCGCGGCCGACAATTTCGTTACAGGTTTGCATATTTCTGTTTGTGAATCTTGAACTGAAATTGACCTTGAGGTTCTGTGACGAAATGAGGGGTAATTGACAACTTTCTTCTATGATAATCACCATATGAAATGGAAATCATTGATAACTTTCGATGTTATGTTTGAAATATTTTATATCACTCAATAGAAGGAACACACAACTATATATTGAGCACTTATTCTGCGGTATGTGAATCCTTACGTCCATTCATAAGTAGGCGGCAGAAATGAGAGAAGGAACAGATGCCCGCACATGTGATGTAGTAATGATAGTGTTGCGGTTGAACCTGTAGTAAAAAACAGCTACCCACCGACATCAGGCACATTACCACGTCGGACATGATTTTGAGGCACCCTTTCTCTGAAAAAACAACATTTCGTCAATTTAAAGTACAAATACAGTCCTGTTCGGTCTACATGCAACTTGAAAAAAAACAGAGTGACGTTCAGTGGCAAATAATAACTTTTGTCTTATCTGTTTGTTGGAATGACAACCGTTTGATCGTCACGGAATAAATCACCGGGATAGTATATTCATATGTTTTGTCGGAGCATGCTGTTGAAAGTTAGAATATGAGTCGGTGTGATAAAACACATCTCCATTTTAAGAGAGTGGTTGGATTAAGAACAACTCATTTGTTGGATCTTCTATGAAAAAGTCTACCTAATGTTGATACATCAGTCGTACATTGTAATCCTTTTGTGGGTTCTAAACCAAATTGAACAAAATTCAAAGGTAAAAAACAAAAATCGAATTAGGGCTTCTACTCTCATAAAATCGGTCGTAATATTACTTACTCTGATAGGATTCCCTTTTCGTTACCAAGTTACGCCACAAGTAGTGGATTTTCGTACTTGCAATTTTATGGTTGGCCAACCCTATTTAACTGTGGCATGTTTTCTGTAGTTGTTGATGCATTCGATGATCTTATAGATCACGAAATGGATTCCTATCAAGGTAAGGAGTATCACGAAACCGATTTTATGAGAGCAAAAATAATTCGATTTTCGTTTTATAGCCAACAAAACAGGCTAAATGCAGTTTTGAAGAAATCAGTCGCTGGATACAACACAACAGCCTTAACGAAATACGTAACGCGGGCTTCTGTAAATTTCCATTGAAAATTTTGAACCTTTTGTAGACTTCCTAGCCCATGACGTCACTCATTCCAAATGTAATTTTAATAGGAAACATACCCTTTTGAAAAGAACGTGCTGTAAAAGCCTACGCAAGACATGTGATATGTAGGTACGTTAGAAAATTTGGAGCCTAACGGTCCACCTGAGAATTTCTTTATCAATGAATTCATATTTCCCTAGATGGCTTAACGTAAATGGAAGCCTAAATTTAAGCTGCAGCAATACCAATGTTTTTGACACACAATTACAACGAAAGAAACAAATAATTAACGACTGCTGCCGTTTTCGAAATTTCACTTCAATGTGCTTTTCAGTACAAGTAACGTAATTTACGGGCGATACTGCCCCAAAGAAACATCCAACTTGACGTTTACGATAAGGGTGATTCCATTGCATTTGTTCCCTCCGTTATCCCGGAAAGTAATTGGTAATTCCATTAAACTCTACCAAGAGAGAAGCGCTATCATATCTTCATCATGAGGAAACAGAAAATTGCAGAGTTTACCACGCCATACTCGATTAGTCGATATTTTTATTTGCAATGGAAGGGACGAATATTTTGGAATCGCCTAGTGGAGTTTAGCGTCATATAAAAAACGCTCAAAATTTCGAGGTTTGAATCTTGAACAGAGAACACGAACCAGTTCACATGCACTTTTCAAATGTTCAAGTAACAGACTGAAGATGACCAGCTCAGACGACATCGAAGCCGTTCAACATTAGATGAGAACATGTCAGATCTTATTGTAATATGGTTTAGTTGGTACTGACCTATCATTGACATACGTATAACAGTGGTTCTAAACCTGATAGAATTCACGCTAAGTCGCGGGTTATTTGATTCCTGCAGTTATTGTGGCCAACAAACGAAGATTGTTACAACAAGTACCTTTGGTAAAGAGGAGTAGAAAACCGCACACGAATTCGATTAAAGCAACCAGACTCCTTGACTTGGCTTCGTCTTTCCCGGCAGGCACTGAGTTTGCAAAAATTTTTTTCTGAAACAACTTAAAAGTTATTATTGACAACCAGCGATGAAACAAATGATTTGAATGGAGAAAATAAATGGATGCTCAGTACGTCGTAGCAAGGAGTGTACGAAGAATCATACTACACTCCTTGGTCGCAATCCCAATCCAGGGATGCGTCTATGATTTCAGCAACTTGGATAGTCGGCCTGCCAAGTCTGGCCTTGCACTTACGAGGGGATGCCATATTAATAAAGGTGACCCTGTCCGAATGTAATGAAAGAGCAAGGGCCAGATTAATATAGAGGGCACCGCTTGACGGAGACTGAATAACGAAGCCCCTATACTTAGAGACCCATTTATGAACGAAGAGCGGACCCAATATTAATATAGGTGGCCACGATAGGCGGTCCCGCTCTAAAGTGAGCAAAGCGCTACTGGGAGTAGCACCTGAATGCGAAAGAAGAGCAAGACCTCTTATATCAGTGATATAGGTGCATCCAACCTAAAGCAACCAAAGAGAGGGACCCTCTACACTAACATAAGCACCCTGCTCAAAGAAGAATGAAGAACTGGCCACCCTGGCCATAGAGATCGTCGCTTTTAGGTCCTGAAATTGAAAGTTCTACCTATGTCGTTTTACTATGATATCAGTCATATAAAATGACAAGCTGTTTTACCAAAATTTTGAATCGGGATTTTCTGTCAACATTTTGAGTTATAGTAACGAAATGTTTTGTTCACAACACTTAGAGTAAGACTAAAGACCCATTCTAGTCTCTGCCGGTCAATGTCACGACCTCTTACATTGGCAAACTACATTTTCTTGGTTTGTTAAGCACCAGACATTGCTGTTTCGGACACGTGCGAACCTACTCCTTTCTGTAATGTTTATTGCACGATTTATATTTTGTGTAACCAGTTTGTAGCAAACCCATTTTTCGTGTTGGCATTAACCACGCGCTAGCTTTGCAAATCGGCTTAATTTTAATGTGTGACAAAGAGAGAATTGTGAGTGTCTGAGTAATTCACTTAGGCTTCGATTGAAATTTACATCTTATCAGCAACTTGTGTTTCTTCATCGGCATTCAGCTTCCGTTTTCTTTGAAAAAATGAAGTAATGTCTTCATTGCTCAATGAAGCAGACGACGGAATCAGAGTAGTGCGCAGCGCCATTGCCGGTCGCCTGGGATATCACGCGCATATCGACCGGGAGCGGCATTACTTAGCCATTGTTACCGGTTCTCTAGACCAGACAAATGAAATCAGGTCTGACCCCCCTCCCCCCACACATACGCACATACAAGTATTATGTACATTTTTCATTCAGAAATGTTTTGTTAACCGTTTTTCGGGCCAGTAGCAGTAAATCCAGGTATCTGTAATCTATGGATTCTCCAACTCATGTTACTTTGTCCCAATGTTCACAGCTACCGTTGCTTTCTATGCCCAACGTTCTCCCGGTTTTATTTTCGTTCGTCTCGGGGTTATCCTGCCAAAGATTATTGCTCCCGATGCTCGATCTTTCCCAATGCCTCCGGACTGGCTCGGTGCTAACTGGTTCCCTTATAATATGGGTGCCTTTACAATATTTCTTTATATCGGATGTAACAAAGCTTTCGAGTACGCCAGCTACCTTGTATTCTGGCAATATCATTGTTCTTGTCTTTCAATAACTCAACTTACCCATTCTTCATGCCCGTCTTCATAAATCAGTGGCACACCCATCTTTGTTATACTTGTACAACAATGATTCAATCCCAGAACCATAGCAAGAACAGTGACGATGTCCATGGATAATGTTATGTGCACTTGTCGCCTAAGTAAATTCTTCAGTTTCAGCCAAATCCAAATAAAGTCAACAGCCGAAAATAGTCAGAAGTTGACGCGGATGTCAGTCACGAGGCCAACGAAATCGCTGTTGTCGGTTTGGAGCTTTTAATTACCCTGCCCGAATGCCAATAATCAATGTCTGGTCCAGTATACACCGCAGAAACGGTGCGTTTCTAAGAAAACATAAGAGCAGGGAAAACCATAGAAGTCTATTTTTGGATGTCTGGGAAAACCCACCAAGGATGGGCATGATAGGCCATTGCAGCGGCGTACACTCTAACTTCTGAATTGTCTAATGCTAAGGTGGCGCTGTGAAAAAAAGTCGATGGACTGCCTCAAGAAAAGCTCAGCAGCGCTACTACCAATGTAGGCGTAATAGTTGTGGGCAAACAAACATTTTCGCAATCTGAAAAGTAATACGCAGACACCTAAATGTTAGAAGAAACAATCGTCGTTACAGAACAGCATGTAGGCTACTAATTTTATTTATTTATTTACTATTGTGATATTTAAAATGAAGGTGGCCTCTTCAGTGATAGCACTGCTTTCCAAGAGGACCCTCGCTAATGAGCGCGTCTGTAGACCAGTAGTGGTGTATGCAGCGAACTGGTGCGGCGTTGGTGAACGCGCGTAGACGCAGTACAAAACCGTGTTCTCTTCCGCCCTAACTTAGTGTTCAAACGCTGGTTTACAGCATCCACACGCTGGTATACACTTGGCAGCCGCGCTTTTTCACTGACAGGACTTAAACGTGGAACTGAAAAACCGTTTTGACTATACCTAAGATTGTTGGTAGACCTCTTGTAACTTTACTTGAACCAAAAATATACCCCGCCCTGGCTTGCATTGCATAGGCGGATCTAGGGGAGTGTCGACTCATGCCTGGATGGTGCCGGTTCGATTCCCAGTTTGCCTGATTTGACCAGGTAATTAGGCCTATTATATATATATCTTGTGGTACTCAATGGGGGTGGACTATCATACATTTTTGTAGAATGTAGGCTGTAAGTCTGACAAGTTTTAACTTGTTAAAACAATAACTTATCTTCAAGAATGAGAGAGTAAATTCTTCCAAATTTATACCTCCTCAAGTTATTGAAAATTCGCCGGACACCTGTTGGTGTGGATATAGACGGAGTTACCTCGTACCACCGGGAAAGAGTGGACATGGAGAACTCCATTTTTATGGTGGAATAAACGATCCGGTTTTTACTCTACTAGGCCTATGCTTTATGGAGACGCGACAATAAAATGTACAACTTCCTTAAATAACTAGTTAAAGACGAAAACAGAGCTTGGTGAAACATTCACGTTATCAGCAGAGGCGGATCCAAGACTTTGAGTTAGGGCGGTCAGGGCAGAGTATTAGCCAGGATTTTGCCCGTCAGACAATCGTACCCCCCGAATTACCAAATGGAATCTTTGAAAATTTGGGGGGCCATGGCTCCCTTGTCCGCCTGCCCCTTAAATCCGCCACTGATCAGTATGTGGAGGCGGCAGGGTTATATGCACGCAGAGATTTTAGATTAATTATTCATGAAGTTTCGAATCTAAAGTAGGCTTCGATGATCAGCTGATGCGGGGTGATTGACGGTGAAAACAGCAACTTGCGATTGTAACTATATTATTAATTTAAAGGTTTTTCCTAGTTCTTGGAACTAATGGCTAATTAATAGTATAGATACTGATCCTGGCGTGGACTTCGTAAACACGTGACCGATCTTGCAAACTTCTAATGTATACCTACAACATCGGCATCTTACACTGCGCGCCAAAATTAAGCGTAGGGGGTTCTCGGTAAGGATGGTGAGTTTATTGCAATACTGAATGTCATGGCAATGACATATTTGCAAGCTTTTGACGCTCTATCCGATATCTTTCAAAAACATTGATTTGGACAGACGCCACTCTACTTTCCACTAACATGGGAAACGCACATGAAGTGATTTGCTTTGATCCTACCAAATACGATAATGTTTGACATTTGTTAATCGGTATGAACGTGGCAGCTTACACCGTTTTTGACTCGCTTTACATTATATTTCTTCAGGAAAATGATGTCAACAATTAACCTAACTTTTCACCTGGAATTCTACTTCAGAAGCCAGTTACACCGGCGGTAACTATAGGGAAAGATCACCCGCCAAGAAACATAATATCCATCCGCTATGACATAATAAGTACGAGTTTTTAGTTCAATTCTCTTATCATTCACAAGTGGAACGCCAACGATACCGGCATTGGCAGGTGACAGAACGAGAATTGGTTGAAATTATCAAACCATGGCTTAGTATTCTCTTAATGTTTTTGAAAAATCCTTTGAAAATTGAAATGCTTTCCTCTGTTTCCACTTGAGGAAACACTTAAGTCACAATGTCGGCAGTAGGCTGCCTATAGTCAGGAAAGCTACCGTGAATCCAAACCGAGTTGTGACGCGACTGGTCCCCTTCTCCAAATTTATAGACTTGAATTTATGTTTTAAATTGTGCTGTGATATTAGAAGATGTACTCCGAAATATAAGCAGATTTTTAAATTTCTTTGTTGTTTTCATCGCTCGCAGTGAACATAGGACAACTCGTGTGAAGCATTGGTTCAGGCAATGAGATATATATATATATATATATATATATATATATATATATATATATATATATATATATATATATATATATATATACTAAGAGAACTATACAGATCCGGGGCATTTTTATATATGAGACCTTTACTGTGGGGTTGCAAAAAATTGTGGGGTATATATAATGCCCCACAATTTCAGACCTATCAGAAACTGTTCTTTGGTATGCACAGTGCCTCCACGTGTATTCTCTCAACAACTTGGTTTCATAAGGACATCCTATATATAACTCTGATCAGGCCCTCCCAAAAGATGTCACTGTTATTATGAGTGCCCTGCTCCAGACAACCATATGTGACCTACATAGGTACAGTGTTATGTAATGCCCATTAACTTAGTTGACCTTCCACTGAAACAAGCCTCTGAGGTTTTGATTTTAGTGTTATAGAGTTGGAGTTGAACATCCGTTTCAGAGTTTGAGTTGAGACAAGTTTTACTTCGTTTTATCTGAAACGAGTATGTTTGAGTAGAAGATGGTACATTCAAGATCCAAGTCTATGGTAAGTCTTTCAAATTTCCTAATATTTTGATTATTTAATTTATTGCAAATTCATGTATCACACTGGCATAATCATGACTAACATGTAGGCCTATTTGGCAGGGTCCTAGAAACTATTTCTAATGCAGAAGATGCTGCCAAATACTCGCATCTGTCCCTCCTAAAAATATTTCAAAATCTAACCATCCCTTTATTATGAGCTGAACAATCTCTTTTACTATAAAAATTCCAGAGTTGTAGATTTCTTTGCTTTATATCGCTGATATGGAACCTTTTCTAAGGAGAATTCCTTACAATTAAATGGGTGCCCTTTCAGTAGCGATTTTCCTACGAAATTCGTCCATTTTGTGGACTGGAACGCTACAAAAGGCCCTCTAAGATGGAATCCCTGTATCAAATAAATAAGCAATAATTATACATATAACAAATTTTAATAAGAAGCATTTACACTGAAGCATATCGTGAGGCATTGAGTCAAATCACTCATAAAACGTTTACAGTTTGGTCTGGTTCAATCCTAAATGTCAAGCACAAACTTTTCCTTAAGAAATGTTTTACACTTCAAACAAGCGTGGACAATTAGCGACCAAAGGTATGCTGTGTTGTTTGCTCAGTTCTTTAAATGTGAGTATCTTCTCAATGAAGCATGAAACACTACATGTTTTCACATTGATTAAATGTGAGGGATCTAGTATCAACCTTAGATTTTTTCAACCCTTAAATGAAGCCTTTGAAATCAGTGACTGAAAACCAAATCTCAAACTTGAAATGGGAAATTCCAGGGTAAAATAATTTCCTGAAGTTATTTTGTGTGAGTTGCCAAAATATACAAGTTCTCAAATCTTTACTAACTATGTGCCTAGAGTGTGTATTCACTAAACATATTTTCTGTTGTCATTAAAAGGACGGCACAAACACCAGACCAGACCATGTGAAAAACTACCTAAAATATCATTGAATTCTCTTAGTGACTTTGACGTCTGCTTAAAAGACTCAATAATTAAGGGATGGTTGGTCTAAAGGTTCCGTGGCTCAAATGGTCAATAGTCCGAAGAAGTAAGGAAATTTTATCTTGCTTTACCAAATCGGTAGTTTCCAAGAATAATTTGCAATATTAAACTAAGTGTTCTTAGCTTCTTCAGGTTATTGTTCGTTGAATGATCACAATTTCAAGAAAGAGAGCTTTGCCTACTTTACAGAGCTTTACGGAATTTTGAAAGGTGGAGAATATGATGTAAAATTATCCGAAATCCTGAAGACATTTATTTCTGTAGATTACGGAATAATGTGAAAAAACTATTAACTAGTGTTCTGTTCCGACTATTGACTTCGCGGACTATAGATCCCATTGTTTTCGAACTACAGACCCCTTGGACTATGGACAGCATTTCATTTCTATTGATAATTTTGATTTTTTTTCAGATGAGAATGTTGTCGATCCATTCAGTTCAAATGACAATGATACAGATGGAGGTAGAATTTGGTGCTTGTTTTCTCAGAGTAGCGAAACATGCAACTTCACATGGGTGAGTTATGAAGGTGGTGTGAGTTTCAAATAAATAAAGTATTATGGGAAATATACATATACATTTTCGAAGATTCTATAAATTTTTGCAAGGTTTCTGTAATTTTATTTTTTAAACTCGTGACTGCGAGGTCATAATGGATCCCTATTTTGATTTATTACTTTCATAAGGTAACTACAAAGTCATTTTGATTCTTATTCCGCTAAAATACAGCCTGTTTTTCAGACTTAATCAACTAGCATTATAAAACATAGCACATTTCGTTATTTGCAGCAGTTGGCTTTCAACATATTTATTGTTAACTAAGTGAAAAATTTAATGTAGCAGAACAACTTAAAAACTTTCAAACTCATGTTAATGGAAATTTAGAAGACAGCTTTAATAAGCCAAACAAATGAATGCAAATGTAAAGGTGCTGGATATATCACTGCATTTATAATTTGTTTCAGATGAAGAAGTGAGGGAGTGCCGTTTTCGTCACAAGGTGTTCAGTTCTGCTAAAATAACCAAGAATTTTCTCTGATAGATCGTCTGAAAGGTATTTCATCCAACCTTTTCAGCTATTGTTTCTTTATTGTTTTGTGATGTCTATACGAGATGGGTTGGTCGATCCTGTATTCCGAAGGACCTTTGATAGTCTCTAGTGCAAAGGAACTTTAGTTCAAAGGATTGTTAGTCTGAAAGTGATTAAGGTGATGACATTGCATCAGAGCTTATAGAAGACTGCACACAATTAATAATTATTATGAATGCAAATGTTAAAGTCTTTGTTTTGAAAATGCAGGGTTCTTTCGGTAATTTTTCCTGTCATCCTGGCCCTGTAACCTACCAATCGTGGTCATGGCGATATAGTTACGTTACACTTTTCCATGCCTGCTAATCAGATTTATTTCAAAGTGTAATGCTCAGTGGACCAATCAGACCAATAGCTCTTCCGACTAAAGACACTTCAGAAAATCAAAAGGATGCCAAACCCAGTTTTGACTTATTAAAAGATACAAAAACGACTTTACTCTCCAGTTTTCTGGAGCAAAATAATGGCCTGTAACATGGGCGGCGCACCATA
>NMRA01000788.1:41609-83532 GCA_002633005.1 Phoronis australis
TTAACGAGAGTTACGCGTAAAGTATAACTAAAGATTCCATTACTAAATACATACATCACAGGAATGACAGCTTTTGCAATGTGTGCAAGGACACCTGTCAAATGATTAAAGTTGTAAACTAAGAAAGTTGTAAAAAGTGTAAGAAAATCTTGAAACTAAGTAGATACCTCTCCGACCTAAGTTTAGTAAAATATACAGAAAATTCCTGTAAATCCCTAAAATTAACAAAAACTATTTTGTGACTGCTTTCACAATGCATGTATTATGAAAAACAACATCCTGCCCAACCTTCGAACTTTTATCATAGCAAAATGTATTGTTTAAAATTTCAATTTTATTTTCAGGTGATACACTGAATAAATGTCACTAGTATGAAGTCTGGAAACTTCTAGGTTAAAGGAAAATTGACCAAACCATGCAGTGTTGCTGAAAGTGATGACGACAATACGACAGTCTCCATGGAGGTGGGAAAAGAGTCATCGGGATGTGTTAGTGACGCTAAAAGTGATGTCCACAGGACATTTAATAAGGGTGTAGCAAAGTGAAGAGGACCTGCCTTTGTTAATGAGAATAGCAATGAATATCATAATTATGTTTTTGTGTCTTAAGCTACGTAGTGCCACCTCAGTTCCCTAAAGTCTTCATTGTCACCATCATCACTTCAACAACAGCCTTTCAGAGTTTTGTTAATTAGACAATACAGACAAATGGCACTGCAGTTTTTGCAGTTTAAGCATCTTTAAAAATAACTGCTTTCAGTTATTGAGAATGGTAATCACTATGTATCAGCATTTTGTATGAAGAAAGCAAACTCGATTTAATCTAAAACTATCACATTTTCTTTAAATATATTTTTAGTCGCAATTGTGACTAAGATGGTCGGAGCCTGCTAAGATCCGTATGTTGCGCAGGATGAAACTGTCTGTACATGTATGTCACAAGCATTGTTTCTATGGATGTGCATGTATCCTATATTTTTGGTGCCCATCATTTGATTTTAAAGATAATTTGGATATTAGTAGTTCACTATGTGCCATATCAATAAATGATTAAGTTTTCATCTGTGAGAGTTTCTATTGGCGAATTAAGCAAGAATGTCATTCATGATGGTTTCAACGTGTTTGTAGAAGAGTATTTTTATCAAAGGTTTCAACATACACCGTAGAGCCTGACAGAGATGGCGTCATCTGCTCACGTTTCAGAATTAGAAAACGGACAATTTCCGCACATTACTTTCCCTGTATCTCACTCTCATTTCACTTCATGGATATGACTTGAAGGGTAATCGACACTTGTTGTCCCTCTATACATATCCTGATGATGTCTTGTTGAATAAGACGAAACGTTGAGTTACCATGAACTTCTTTATTTGTGCGGCAATTGTCCGTTTTCTAATCCTACTTTGGCCAAAAATGATGTGATTTCAGAATTATAAACAGATAAAAGGATCATTCATTTTTAAGTTTGAAAGTGGTAAAATCTGTTGTGGACCCATACATGTTATTCCAGTGGTCTTTGGAGGAGTGTATTTTTGGCACATAAAACATTAACCGGACGTGACATATACCTAGTTGCGGGGCTTGTATATTAGGTGGAAAACCGGGTTATAAAAATACTGGGGCATATATCTAATGGGACATATAAAGTTGCGGGGTATATATTGCATACACCCAATGGGACATATATACTTGAGGGCTATATATTGTACTGGGGTATATACCTAGCGAGGTATATATAATTGCGGGATATATATTGTTCCGGGGCATATACCCAATGGGGCATATATAGTTGCGGGCTATATATTATATATATACCCCGGAACGAGGTCTCAAAATTTTACCCCACTTCAAGGTTTCAGATAATAACCCCATATCTGCATACAAACATGTATATATATATATATATATATATATATATATATATATATATATATATATATATATAGTTCACTGGATTCAAGTCTCAGGACGTATGTACAAGGGGGCGCTAGAAACATATGGGCGATTCTACAAAAACGTCGTTCAATCAAGCATGTGCGCGCATGCGTGCGTTCGTGTGATGTTGTGTTGAACACAACTTGCAAGAAGTAAAACTAGAAAACTAGAGAAATGAACATCATGCGTTTCGTTTCTTGATTATTTTTCTGCATTTTCCTTTGAAAAAAAAAATAAAATCAGATTTACCTCATTTTTCAAAGGTTCAATTGCGTGTTGTTCTGGGTTATTGTAATGATTTCTGGGCCTTGTCAATCACCAGCAGTAATAAAAGCAGACCCCATAATAAATTGGACGAAACTAATATTTGGCGAACGCTTTGTTTGCCCTGGGGTCCCAGATATTATTTTGGTACGCGTTTCATATTGGTGCGTGTATCTCCGGAGCACAAAAAAGCGTTTATAAACCCGTTTTCACCATAATTTTGGTCAAAATTTGTAAGAACTGAACAGGTCCTGTAATTTTCTGAAGCGTTTTTTATGCGTGAATTCCCTGGAACAACGAAAATCAAGACTCACCGTGGAAGTAGGATAGTTTTGAGTTGGAAGAAATGCAGTTTTGTTGATGCCTCTAACTCCAGCTTTGGACAAACAGCGCTGTTGATCGGCTTTGAACTTGTCTCAATTGCCATTTTCCCGATATAGCGGCGACATGATGAAATACTGACACTATGTAGCTAGATGATGATAGGGTAGTTAAATGCATTGAAACATTTTCCAGCGTTACTTATGAATTCTTTCTACCATTTTGCCACTGTTGTGCGGTAGAGCATTCGAACCATTCACACAAACGTTGCAACCTGGTTAGACATTGTACCAGGCGATAAAAGCTTTTCTGCTCTCACAACGATGAAGAGGTGTACATGTCGAATGTCTTCTATTCCGACGAGTATGTATAAATATTCACTCTCACATGATTGTATATAATTTTATTTTAAGTTTTTCCACATTACAAGTGATAAAGCCTCACACACTATAGTCTAAGCAAGTTGAACACTATAACAGTAACTTAGGTAAAACGGTAAAACTTCGAAAATGTCAAATGTTTTACATCATTTCAAAACGAAAAGGTAAAAAACTGCGTTTTAAGGACTATTCGATGTCTTTTATGCCATCATTTGAAAGCACGCCCTCAAGTAGTATACAACACAATCCTGAGGAATACGCAGTCAATGCAAGATGGCGCAGATGAACGCAGGAGAGTAGTAGTAATGAAAATGCCCGTGAATACCATGTTGAAACCAACATCCGGCCAAAGTCATGCACATCACTGCGTCAGCTACGATTTTGAGAACGGACTTTTCTGAAAAAAAGAAAACCCTAAAAATGAAAAATCACAACGTAAATGATGCTCACGTTGGCGGTTTTTGTTCCATACAATCCACTCTCAATGGAAATTAGTTCAAATCACTGTGTCAAATCATTGTGCTTTTCTAAGAATATTGGGGCTCGTTCTACATAAAATTGTTGCGCATTTTTATCGTCCATAACTATTGACCCAGTGACCGCAGCCGACTAATCGTTAGTTTTCGAAAAATGTCTGCCTCCAATGTTCAACTCATCGCAAATTTGAACTTACATGTCATCGTGGAACAATCCACAGTTCTTTGACAATGTTTTTAATAAGAGACAAAAATGATTACCGCGGTGGGTATCCTCACGTTTGGATGAACGTCGCGAGTAAAATAGTGCAGTCTGAATTCAGGTCTTCTTGGCAAACTACAGATGGATATAGTTATATTTACAAACAATACAGTGCTTGCCGATAGGTCATAAATAATCAATTTTTGAAGTTGGTGCAGGTCTAAACAAGATTTTAAATCTCAACATACTCCGTTTCCAAGAAGTATGCCTACTCTGCATCCACAGCTGTCAAGACGCTCCTCACAATATCGTTAAGGCTTTTAAATTAAAGAAGAAGTAACATTTTAAAAATTACATGACCTTTGCACCAAATGGCCTCTTCCGGTGCATTATGGAATATGAATATATAATGAATCAAAATTTATATACTGTCTAAAATCATATGTTAAATTTGAAGAACATACCTGCAACCATTTTGGAGTTATTAAGTGTCAAAGTTGGTCGGAAGAAGAATAAGAATAAGAATAAAATTGAAGAAAACCTAGGAACAACAGTACTCTGCGCTTACACGCGCAGAGTAATTACATGTTAATATTTTGATGATCTTTCCACTAATTGACCTCTTCCGATGCATTATGAGCCCCGATTAGGGAATAATTCTTAACTCAATTAAAAGTGTGGTTAATGCTAAGCATCACAGATGTTTTACTTTAAGCACTTCAGAATACAAGATGAATGGATTGGTCAAACTTTCAGAAGAAAAATGCACCTAACGACCCCATGAGGGCACCAAATAACCTGAAAATTTACAATTCAAACTCAATCGCATTTACTAAACAGATATGTAAGTTTGAAGTCTCTATCTTCAAATTTTAGTTTGCACTCAATGACCTTTGACCTATTTTTTCTGATTGGTTTGGCATATTGCGTAGTAAAGTAAGGTGATCAACTGGCATGTGGACTTACACCAGTGTGCTAAAATTGAAAAGAATTCCTTGAAAAACGTAAAATATAACATTTTGAACATTCGATGAGCTTTGCACTAACTTATCCTATCCGGTGCATTATAAGCGTCTTCAGGAGAATTATTGCAAAGCCCATGAAAGATGTGTTTAATGCTGAGAATCAGTTGTGTAACGGATGACACGTCAGAATACTTGGTGAATGAATGGGTCAAATTCCAGAAGAAAAATGCACCTAATGAACCCATGTTTGCACTAAAAGACCTGGAACTTTGAATTGCGAATTGAATTACCTTTACCAATCAGACCTTTGAATTTGAAGTGTTTAGCCCAAAATCTTAGTTTGCACCTAATGACTTTTAACCTGTTTAACCTGATTGGATGACCCAATTACTTAGATCAGTAATTTTTAAATTGCCTCATTGACTAATACCTATGCACCGATTTTGAAAAGAATAGTTTTAAAAGAAAGAACGAGTAGCATTTTGAAAATTACGTGACCTTTGCACCAAATGACCTCTTCCGGTGCAATATGGAATATGATTATATAATGAATCAAAATATATTTACCGCATAAAAGTATTGTTGTTAAATTTGAAGAACATACCTGCAATCATTTTGGAATTATTAAGTGTCAAAGTTGATCGGAAGAAGAAAAAGAATAAGAAGAATAAGAACTAGAAAGATTATTGTCACGCCTTGACAATAATGGACTCTGCGCGTGTGTATTACTGAAATTGTTTTGGGAAGTTACTGACAGCAACCCGTTTACCAATATGAAAAGGAATTCTTAAAAAATGTAAGAGAAATTACGTGTTAATATTTTAATGACCTTTCCACTAATTGACCTTTTCCGATGCATTATGAACCCCGACGAGGGAATAATTGTAAACTCGATTTAAAGTGTGGTTAATGATAAGAATGACAGATGTTTTACTTTAATAACCTCAGAATACAAGATGAATGAATTGGTCAAACTTTCAGAAGAAAAATGCACCCAATGACCCCATGGATACACCAAATGACCTGAAAATTTAGAATTCAACCTCAATCGCTCTTAGTAAATAGATATGTAATATTGAAGTCTCTAGCTCAAACTTTTAGTTTGCACTCAATGACCTATGACCTATTTTTTCTGATTGGTTAGGCCTATTGCAAAGTAAAGTAGGGTATTCAATTGGCATGTGGACTTACACCAGTGTGCTGAAATTGAAAAGAATTCCTTGAAAAACGTAAGACATATAACATTTTGAACGTTACATGACCTTTGCACTAATTGACCTTATCCGGTGCATTTTAAGCATCTTTAGGAGAATTATTGCAAAGCCTATGGAAAATGTGTTTAACGCTGAGAATCACAGTTGTCTAACGGTTGACATATCAGAATACTTGCTGATTGAAAAGGTCAAATTTTCATAAGAAAAATGCACCTAATGACCCCATGTTTGCACTAAATGACCTGAAACTTTGGATTCCGATTTGATTTACCTGTGGCAATCAGACCCGTCAATTTGAAGTGCCTAGCTCAAAAGTTTAGTTTGCACCTATAGACCTTTGACCTATTTCACCTGATTGGATGACCCGATTACTTAGAAAATTAAAGTAAATTTTTAAATTGTCATGTTGTCTTATACCTGTGCACCGAATTTGAAAAAGATAGCTTTACAACTGAAGGAGGAGTAGCATTTTGAAAACTATATGAGCTTTGCACCAAACGACCTTTTCCGGTGCAATATGGAGTAGGATTATATAACCAATCAAAATTTACATATTGTCAAAAGTCATATGCTGAATTTAAAGACCGTACCTGCACCCAATTTGGAGTAATTAAGTCTCAAATTTGATCGGAAGAAGAATAAGAAGAATAAGAATAAGAACTAGAAAGATTATTGTCACGGCGTGACAATAACGGACTCTGCGCGTGTGTATTACTGGAATTATTATGGGAAGTTACTGACAGCAACCCGTTTACCAATATGAAAAGGAATTCTTTAAAATTGTAGGAGAAACTACATATTAATTTTTTGATGACCTTTCCACTAATTGACCCCTTTCGGTGCATTATGAGCCCCGATGAGGGAGTAATCGTTAACTCGATTAAAAGTGTGATTAATGCTAATAATCACAGATGTTTTACTTTAAGCACTTCAGAATACAAGATGAAGAAAAATGCACCTAATGACCCCATGGGTACACCAAGTGACCTGAAAATTTAGAATTCAAACTCAATCGCACTTAGTAAACAGATACGTAATTCTGAAGTCTCTAGCTCAAAATTTTAGTTTGCACTCAATGACCTTCGACCTATTTTTTCTGATTGGTTAGGCCTATTGCGAAGTAAACTAGGGTATTCAATTGGCATGTTGACTCACACCAGTGTGTTGAAATTGAAAAGGATTCCTTGAAAAACGTAAAAAATATAACATTTTGAACGTTACATGACCTTTGCACTAACTGACCTTATCCGGTGCATTTTAAGCATCTTTAGAAGAATTATTGCAAAGCCCATGGAAAATGTGTTTTACGCTGAGAATCACAGTTGTCTAACGGTTGACACATTAGAATAGTTGCTGATTGAAAAGGTCAAATTTTCAGAAGAAAAATGCACCTAATGACCCCATGTTTGCACTAAATGACCTGAAACTTTGGATTCCGATTTGATTTATCTGTGGCAATCAGACCTGTCAATTTGAGGTGTCTAGCTCAAAAGTTTAATTTGCACCTAATGACCTTTGACCTATTTCACCTGATTGGATGACCCGATTACTTAGAAAAGTAATTTTTTAAATTGTCATGTTGACATATACCTGTGCACAGCTCGGAGAGCATTCTATGCCAGAGGCATGAAAAAACACCCTTTTGGTTGGTACTTTTCACAGAAAAAAACACATCGAAATGGTGCCATTTTCGACAAAACTATATCTAAAAGGTTCTGTTGCTGAATATATGGAAGAAAGGTGTACTAAAATATGAATATCTACACAAATTAGTCTCTAAATAGGTCATCTTTTTGTCCGAGCACACTCTCTAAACGGGTACGTATTCAAATTTTTCGGACGGCACCCCTCGTACAAAAATACTCCAGTACCCCCTGTTTGTGTCAGATACCACTTGTTCGTGATTTTGGTCATTTTCCTTGACGTGGGCTTTGTAAATGTAACAATGGTACATTTCTCGCATGTGCGTTCGACGTGAAATGTAACAACTACATAAAATGTAACAACCTATTAGTTACTTGTTTGATGTAGACGCTTTCAAGGTCTAAGGGGACTACATATGTTTGAAGGATAACGAGGGCGTGTGCCTAGGGTGTATGTAGTACGTTCCGCTGAATCGAGAAATCTGCCCCCCGGCCCACGAAAATGAGTCAATTGACACATTTTGGTTATTTCGATACATCTTTTACCATCGAGGCATTATCTGTCTCGATTTGACGGTTTGCCCGGTTGGCTTCGACTGCCGATAACGGGGCCATCAAACTGGGTGTAATATATCAGTGCTAAGAAAAATAAATACATATGAGAAATCATGCTCATTCTTTCGAAAAGTTCTAATTGATTACCAGAAGAGGGAGGGGTATTTTAGTGGTTTTCATACAGCAACGCTGTTGCATGGGAGTGTTGGACCATTTCAAGGAACACACGTTTGACCAAAGTACCACGGCCTATTTTTGGAAGTTGCGTTGTAAAATATGCGCAAGTGATTTTTAGAGGAATTGTAGTATCTTTTCAGATAGTGGAAGTAGTTGCCTTAAAAATCCGACATTGACTCTGTTCCATGACTTTTTTACACGACATTAGAATCTATGCATGAAGGCCTACGCATGGTCTAGAGGCAGTGCACCACAAGGGGGGCTGAGGAGGCTTTAGCCCCCACTTTTTTCAGTAGTGGTGTATGTAGTGAACTGATGGGGCGTTGATAAACGCGCGTAGACGCAGTACAAAACCGTGTTCTCTTCCACCCTAACGTAGTGTTCAAACTCCGGTTTACAGCATCCACACGCTGGTATACAATGGGCAGCCGCGCTTTTTCACTGACAGGGCTTAAGGGTGGAACTGAAAAACCCGTTTTCACTATACTTAAAACTTGGTACTAGACCTCTTGCATATTTTACTCGAACCAAAAATATACCCCGCCCTGGCTTGCATTGCATAGGCGGATCTAGGGGAGTGTCGACTCATGCAGGTACCTGGATGGACCCGGTTCGATTCCCAGTTTGCCTGATTTGACTAGGCTGTTAGGCCTATGATATATCTTGTCGTACTCAAAGGGGGTGGACTAAATATACATGTTTGTAGAGTGTAGGCTGTAAGTGTGACAAGTTTTAACTTGTTAAAACAATAATTTATTTTCAAGAATTATATAGCAAATTCTTCCAAATGAGAAATTTATGCTTTCTCGAGTCAGTGAATTTTTTTGACGGGAGCCTATAGTTGTGCTGGTGTTGATGTAGACGGAGCTACTTCGTAGCACTGGGAAATAGTGGACATGGAGAACTCCACTTCTATGGTAGAATAAACCAGCCGATTTTTACTACACTACCCTCCCATGGAGACGCGAAAATAATGTACATTTCCCTTAAAATAACAAGTAAACGACGAAAACAGCGCTTGGTGATACATTCATGTCACAGTACGTAGATGAGTTTTTAGATTAATTATTCATGGAGTTTCTAATCTAGAGTGGGCTTCGCTAATCAAGTGATGCGAGGTGATTTCCGATGAAAGCCCCAACTTTGCGATTGTAACTAATAATTTAAAGATTTGTCGTTTCTTGGCTAATTAAAAGTAAAAATAATGATCCGGGGCTGGACTTCGATCTCGCAAAGTTCTGATGTATATCTACAACATCGGCACTAGGCGCCAAAATTGAACGCAGGGGTTCTCGAAGGATTAGTTTTTTTACAATATTGAATGTCATGGGAATGACATAATTGCAAAGTTTTGACGATCTATTCAATACCTTTCAAAAACATTGATTTGGGCAGACCCTACTCTACTGTTCACAAACATGGGAAACGCACGTGAATTGATTTGCTTGACCCTACCAAATAAGATTATATTTGACATTTGTTTATCGGTGTCAACGTTGCAGCCTACACCGTTTTGGTTTACTTTATATTATATTATATCATATTATACTATATTATATTATATTATATTATATTATATTGTATTGTATTGTATTGTATTGTATTGTATTATATTATATTTCTTCAGGAAAATGATGTCAACCGTTAACTTAACGGTTCACCTGGAATTCAATTTTAGAAGCCAAACAGGTAAAAAATCGTGAATTTGGTGTACAATATTGCAATTCATCTCAGCCGTTGCTTTATTGCTGTAAATACAGCGCTAATCGGTAATTGTCCCGCTTCACGAAAAAACAAACTTAGATTAGTGCCGTGAAACGGGCCGAGTTAGTTATGAAATCAATGTCAATCTACCAATGTCCCATATGTCGTCATGACCAGGTGGTTCAATACTGAAACATCACAAATATCATCAAGAATTCTCCCAACAAAACAACTTATTTCCATGATTAGGATTTAGGATAATCTATTCAATTCAAACAAATTTAACATTACACTACCATGTGTCTGCATGAATCGTTGGACGTTGTCACGAACAGCCTATCAGGAAAAGGAAAGCAATCGCTTATTGCCAAGTACGTTATTTTGAATAAATAACAGCACCTGAACAGTGAACACATGCTTTACAGTGTAATGCCATCATCACTTTTGAAATACAGACTGGAAGTAGAACAGAAATAGTTTCAGCGGTGTGTGGCGGAAAATAGCAATGAGAAGGTACTACTTATTTCCCAAGTCACTGAATTTTAATCGTATGTAATGACTATATTTGGCCACTATTCATGGTGTTGCACTATGCCACGATAAACTTTTAGACTGATAGTCAACACAGAGTTGTGGACGTTTATTTCTTCTATCTTCCCAGTGCCACAATAGATACTCGTCTATGGTGCCACAGCGTCGTCGCGGCTATGTTCAACATGGGCGTAATCACATTTCATTGTTGGCGGCCGATACAATTTCTCCTTGTTCACTAACAGCCTGATGCGCCAGTAATTGTCAACTTTCAAGGGAATTTAATTTCAAAAATGGGATATTCTTGTATTGTATGAAATGATTTCTATTTGCTATCTTTCACTGCTATCCTTAAACGTATATTATCGGTATCAACGGCTGAAAACGAATTCCCATGGCGTACGGTACACAGGACCTGTTACTTCTTCAGTTGGTAACGTCAATGGAATCCTTTCACAGTCGGTAAGAAATATCTTGATGCCCATTATGAAAGAGTATTTTAATACCTAATTCCATTTTTTTCATTTTAGCCATCTAGTAGGGCGAAGTATCTGTTTTGATGTTGTTCTAATAGAAACTCCACCTCAATCGACAAAATGTTACATGCTCACTTCTCTGCAGTGCAGCTCCATGACGCAACAGTCACGGTTTCCTACAGCCAACGGTCCACAACGGTGGATCCAGGCTAATTTGAACTCATTGTGTAGGGTAACTTGCATCTGCTACATGTGTGGAACTAGTAGGATTATTGTCGCATACGGATATGGCGTGAAGCCATAGTTTTGCCCTCTATCGCGCCGCTTCCTACACCCGAGACGCCAAGAATATCACACAGTCAGCTTCCCTCCCCCATCCCTGTCGCCACGAATTTAGTGCCGCCATTTCGGTCATCACCAGCTTCCTCCCATCTCAGTGCCGCCTCTGTATTTGATTTGTTTGGAAAATTTTATATAAAATACCAAATAAGCTCCGGGGCCAGAAAATGGTAGAAACCTGTTTAGTTTTCTTACTTTTCTAGGGTCCAAAATATGAAACGGAAGTGGGGAGGACCAATAAGAGAGTTAACGATGATACTGATGGTTAATGGTTTGTACCCATAATTCAAAAATGTGCTTCATGTAGAATAAGGTGTATTCTGTTTCTCACTATGACACTACAGCCTTGTTTCTCTATTTAACACTCGCTGATACTTTCATTTTGGTAAACTCCAGTGAAAACTATGAAAAATTTACATAGAAAATATTAACTCCGACTACGACTAAGTAGGCAGCTTGACCTATACACGG
This sequence comes from Phoronis australis, assembly GCA_002633005.1. Lineage (NCBI taxonomy): Eukaryota > Metazoa > Phoronida > Phoronidae > Phoronis > Phoronis australis. The sequence continues at coordinate 53,262 of NMRA01000788.1, forward strand.
AGTAAAAATTTTAGAATATAGGTCTACAAGAAAAGAATGCTATCTTGAAACCCAAACCTGTCATTTGGCAACTCGACCGGTTTGCGCACCACAGAATTTGCCGGTTCAGATCTGACGCCAAGATGTTGTTAATTATATCGCCCTAGTCGGCAAATGTTATCGTTCTGTAGATAATGAAACCATCATAAAAACACTTGGGGCAACTATAATATTTTTAAATTTTCGCTTTGAAAGTTTGTAAGTAGCATATTTGAATAGTTTGTGAAAAGTACACGTGATCAGGTTTTTGAATTTTACAACCTAAATCGTTTGTTCATTGTTGCAATATGTTTCTCATTCTACTGGGTGTGCAACATAATTGGACCAATTACCAAACCACCATGCAGCAGTTGGATTTTGAAGTAAGCCAAGTCTCAATTCCTACAATTCTTGGCATGTGATGGGGGTGTTTCGCGGAATATCCAAAGTATTCGGTTGACGAATAAACAAATCACACACGGAAAATGAGAAAGAAATAACAAACGAATACGACATTCTAAAATTTTCGAATATCGAAATGTCCTTTGTCATAAGAAACACAGAAATAATGAAGTCCAATTAAGCAAAACCTAATAATAGCTTGACTTCGTGTGGTGTAAGACGAGGACTTGATTTTTACGCCCCCACAAAAAAGAAAACGTTGTATGCTATATCCGTAGTCTCACAGTTTTTAATTTGTCACGTGTTCTCACTTAAAGTTTAAAATACAATGAGGCAACATCTCATCAAACGTGTGAATTATGTAGTATATTAAATCTGTCGTTGCAAAAAGATCGTACTAAGTTTGGTCTTAAACGATAAAGCATGTACAAGCGCTATGAGGTAAATTATGTTGGTAGCGATACAATTTGAATAATGTTTAATTTCAACTGGGTTTGGAGGAGTGGAAGAAATGTGTTGATATATTTCTTAGCATCTAGACATGTTGAATTGAGAGTCGAAAGCCTTGCTGGCAATGATTAGTTTCTGAGTTGACCAATACGAGCCGCTCGTGTAAGTAAAAAATATTCGAATGCACTTAATTTTAAGATCCTCACAGGAAGTGGTTGTTTGGGTTTTTCGTGTGACGAAGTTGGTGTTTATCGATTTTCAAAGTTTACGCCACGGTTACTGGGAAAAATTACAGTATGTAACAGACTGTTCTGTGAAGTGATATCCTTCATTCAGTTCACTGGCAGTAAGTATGTTTTCTGGTAATGTTGGTGTCACAACCCGTCAATGGTCGGAAAATGTCTAAAAGTAAAACATTGATTAAAACTTTTTCACTCTCCCTCTCCGGCTCCGGCAAGACAGTGACCACCGTCCTGCTGGCGGTGCCAGTAGGACGGTGGAGCTCCTATAGGTGTACACTTGTCGAAAGCTTTTTTAATTATACCTTGTTCTGACTAAAACATCAAAGTCATGTTGTTATGAATACCTTTTGCGTATATAGAGGGACTTAGTAGTAATTGATTTCCTTCCAGTTTGAACAAATACTCCTCCCCATATCAAACTTTTTCTTCGAGCAGTATTTTGTTCATTTCCCATTTTTATGTTGCGCATGCCAGGGGATATGACGTCATATCACTTAGCGGGTGCTGTAAAAATAGCTCAACCAATGTGACGAGCTATCCATGTTTGCCCAATTTTTACCCATCAGAAAATCTGTAAAAGTGACGTAAACGGGTCTCCCTTCAAAATGGCTTGCGGGAACCAGTTTCACTGAGTAATGGACATTGCCGCTATTTCGTGAAAACTGATTCTCGGCAGCCATTTTGAAGGGGGACCCGTTTACGCCAGTTGTACCGGAAAATCTTTATCTGCAAATTTCATATAGATACTTGGAGTAGTTTATTGCATTTTTCAAAAATGTCACTGCATTCTGAAGTTTTTCCGAAGAATGTAAAATCCAACTGATTATGCTATAGATATAAATGTATAATTCTTAATGAATACCTGACTAAATTGTCCATAGCAAGTGTGAGGGATCCATTTCCTAAAACCTTTGTAGAAATGTTTGGAATCATTGAAATTGTTTCCCTAATTGTTTTGAACTAGTATTTTCTCTGGTTCATTTCCTTTTTTATGTTACTATTACACGCTGTCATTTTTCGCATTTTAGTAACACTCTTGGATTTTAGAATTGAAAAGCTACTTTTAAACCAGTCAGGTATACGAAATGATAATTACTTAATGAGTTAAATTATGCATCTTTTGCTTCTGAATCATCAAGAACTGACGGAGCGTTTTAATGATATGGCTCTTATGCAATTTGGTTTAAAAATGGTGGCGTTGCAAAAAGTTTTAGTAATAGTAAATTAAATAGCAAGTGCAAGCAACTCTCACGCATGCATGGTGCAACCTCAGCGGCCGTGAGATTGGAGTTAGCATTCCAAGACATTAGTACGACCTGAGCGTAACTTATAACATGGAAGGTAATACTTTCAAAACGTAGCAAAGGAGGATGTCCTGTGGAATTTGTAAGATTTGTGTTCCTTTGATATTGTGTTTGTGAACTGGCGTGATTTCGCATAACTTCCCCAAAATGGCACCTCAGGCGAGGGAAGCTCAACGGCTAAATCACAATCAAGGTCCATATTTGAGTGTTGACTGTGTTACGGTCTAAAATAAATTTTTTTGGTCACTTACCAATTGCCAACTGAATCTCATATGCAAAGAGTTATTTAGTTGTGCAAATTAAAAAAAGAATCATCAAAACCGGACAATGTTTGAGAAATTTATGCATGTTTTTGTCTATGAATTTCATGCATTTTTAGCGTTACGAGTGACCATTTTAAAAATAACAATTTTCAACTGTCAACAGTAGAAAAGAAATTTATAAACAATTGCTTTGATATGACTGGGAATAACTTGAGTCACTTTCGTAATCACTTAGATGAATGATAGGCACTCGTTACGAAATTTGTAAATTCTGTGTTTCTAACTCTCACCTACTGTAAAGTAAGTTAAAAACTAAAGTTCACTCTGTAATAAGAAGAACTGAAGAATATGTTAGCCTAGGTAACACAGCAAATCATTCAATATCTAAACAAACCAAAAGTTTGGATATTGACTGGGTTCTGCTATGTTGAAAATGGGCCAAAAAGGCTAACATAATGTGATGTACCTACCCCCATGTGGAATTCAGTAACACAAATGGTCATTGCAAATGAAATTATTGCCTTTTAAATAACAACATGGTGCTTGTTATCACCAAAGAAAAATAAATGCCATACAACATTATATTACCATGTGATGCAGAAACAGTGATGTAGTGTACGTACCCCATTTTGTAGTGTACGTACCCCCATGTTTACAAATGCCATGAAATTAAAAAATCACTTGGTAAGTGAGCAACATAGGTCATAAACAGTTTCCTTCCTTAAAGGTGTGAGGTTAAATGGGTGTTAATTGCAAATACATTTGTTTTGAGTGAATTATTAGCATTTTGAGTGAATTATTAGCATTGTGTAGTGTACGTACCCCCATATTTTAAGTATGGCAGATATGCACATGAATGCTGTGCTTTTTATTTTTTCTCTTTGAATTGATTTAGTAAATCAACTAACTTTCAGTAGATTCTTAGTATTTAGTTACAAACCTGACATGTCATTGATATGTAGTGTATGTACCCCTGTGTACAGTGTACGTACCACGACGTGAACAAATACCATGAAACAAAAATATTACATGGCAAGTATGGAACATTTGTCACAGACAGTTTCCTCCATTAAAATGATAACTTAAAAGGGTGTTAATTACAAATGCATTTGTTTTGAGTGAAATATTAGCATTTTTGTAGTGTACGTACCCCTATATTTTTGAACACGCGCCTGTTTTCAAAGATTGACAGACAGATATACACATTTATGCTGTACTTTTTTTCTTTGGATTGATTTAGTAAATCATCTAACTCTCAGTAGATTCTAAGTATTAAGTAAGTCTTGGAAATGTAGTGTACGTACCCCTGTGTAATGTACCTTCTACCTCTATGCTATAAAGTATTGCCAACAAGTATTTTTACATACTGCTGTTCTCATGAACAATACTGATATTTCTAGAATGCATCCAGTCTGACAAAACAAACATTGGACATTATTAAAGTTGTGGGAAATAAAATGCCACACTGAACGTGGCTAGTAACATCCTAGAAGACACTTCATGTAACAACTGATGTTGCACAGGCAGGTTCTCTATCTCTCAGGACAACTTGCTATAAAACAACTAGAAGAGGCAGCACAAAGCTCGAGATCATCCAATACATTTGTAACTTCGTCAAAATTTGACGTTGATTGACTGTGCGTTGTGTACGTACCCCCCAACTAGTACCATTTTTTACTGTTTACAAGTTGAACACTGGGCCTAGCATTGCTTTAACTATTTTGACCAACTCAGGTGAATGTGTTGAAAACTAGGCAAATAGCACCAATGACCAATAAAATTTTTGAAAAAAGTAGTTACTTGTCATTTTCTTTTTGTAAGAATCATATTGCAGGAGAAGAAGTTATCATTATACTGTATTAAGATATGCAATGTATCATCATCTAGAACAACTTGATCACCATGGTAACAACTTTTCTTACCTTAGCATGTGATACTTCTTCAATTTGATTGAGAACTTATTAAATTAACAGCTACCTTATGTATTTTTGCATGATAGAAGTGGGCTTTGACCACAAGTTGTAGTGTAGGTACCCTTTTATAGAACTGCGATGCATCAGTCCATAAAATTTTATTCGGTGGTTCTTGTGCAAAAATATTCTAGCTTACAAACCTGGAATGATGGTACTTTAAGTAACCCAGCTTTCACAATTATATGACAACCTTCATTTTTCACCTAAAGTGGCCACCGAATATGAACCTTGATTGTGATTTGCCCGTCAAGTGAACCTTGACAGGTTTTCATGGGTATGCTCAAATTATTTTGATAAAATTATCTCCAGCCATGGTACATGTTAATTACAAAGTTGCCAAATGGTTTGATACTTCTTCATGGGTATTTCACCCATTTATTCAAAAATAGCGACATACTCGCTGCATGATCCACTGACGTCATCGTTTCGTGTCCTCACAAATTTATGTGACAATTTTTAGTCTGGTGTGGTAGACAGAACTCAAGGTGACATGGCGACTGAGTAAAATGATAAAAAACGACGGTATGTTGGGTGGGACATGCCTTTGCGAAAGGCTTTGGGATTAAAAACATTATCACAATTATCTAGGACTGAATTGTTGGTAAATGAGCTGGTATTCTCAAGTCTCAGGCAATGAACACATAGTATTATGCTGTGTTTGAATTTGCAATTTTAGGATTGACCTAAGCTCCCTTAATAACTACTGAATTGTTTTTTTTTGATTTTGCTGATAGTTTCATTGTTCTTGTTGGTAACAGGAAAAAAGTCTCATGCCGTAAAGGACTATTAGGAGACCTATTTTGAGCACAAGTTACTTGCCTCATTTTTCACCGCTAAATACTGATGATTGACAGTTTTAGTATGTTCGCCCACACAAAGATTGCCCGTAAATTGATAAAATTTTCTGATTTTGTCAGTCTCACTTGATAGCGATGTATATAACAGTCGGCATTATTTTCTAATAAAGCTGCCCTTTTACTTTTACGGAGGTCAAGTCCACCATGAAAAACAGTGTTTTTGTAAACACGTTGAAATATTGTTCAATGGAGAAAGTGGAAGCTTAGTCGTTCATTGATTTGTTAGTGGGAAAATTGTAATCATGTCTTGTCATAGCCACTGGCAAGAGTCTTTATTGACGGATAGGCACTTTATCGGCAGTGTGCAATTAAGTTATTGGCACAGGCAAAGTATTTTAGACTTTACGTGAAAACAGTCAACAAATCTTTAGTGCACTATGTTTCTGTACTAGTGTTTTTTATGGGAACTGTACCTAGCAGAGGCCACTCAATATCTGTTTGTAAAGTACCATCAAGTGGTTTCGCTTTCTGAACTTAGGTCTAGTGAATTTAATGCTAATTTATAAACTGACAGTCCGTGTGTAACTTATATTCAATATTAATATAGAAATGTTGCTTAGAGGTATAACATCTCAAGTTTTGCGATTAGTTTGCTATGTTTGTTTCTTCCTGTTTGACTAGATAAAGGGTAAATTGATTAAAAAATATGCTGGCTGGCAAATCTATGAGTAGTATGGGCTGTAGTGTTTGAGGATCAATGACTCCAAATGGCGAATGTTTCAGTTATAGGAACAGAACAAAGTAATCTCTTAAAACTACTTAGAAAAAACCTCAGCTGTCTGTTATTCAGCTGTTGAGAACCTTTCTTTTGCCAAAAAGATTTTGTGAAAAGCCAACTGTTATTGCTACCGTATTCCATGCTTGCAGCATAAAATGACCCACAGAGAGATTCGTAAAACATGTTCTTGTAGTGTAGTGGACGTGCTCTCAATAGATGGATGTAAATAAGTAAAAGAAAGCATATCAGATGAAGACTTACTGATCATTTTCAAAAACACTTTTAAATGTCAGGAGAACAATTTTTACTTAGCCTCCTACCCATTACTCTGTATTCCTTTGAGAGTACGAAAAAACTGCGTCGTCTGGTATCTTTAGCGATTAACTTCGATATTACTGTCAAACTGGATGTTTCGGTGAAGCTTCGGTAAACCGAAGTTCCCCTAATCGGAGAGTGCCTCTACTGTGCTATCTACCTGTTGGTTTTTCTGTAGCCCAGAAATTGCCTCTGTGTGACCATAACAGGGATCCGTGCAATGCGGCTCTTCATTTTTGAATTTTTCTAGTGTCCAGCAGTGTCTTAGTTAGTGAGTTGGTAAAAAGGTCACGTCTGCTTACCTCACAAATACTGTCATCCACATGTTTTCCGCATTTATTTGTTCAAGAATATCAAATAAGAAATATTTCCTGAAACATTATGATGCTAAATTTCTTCCTTGGTGTGTTTTGTTATTCAACTGGTCATGAACACTGCTGCATGCTTTTATCAACGACAGGCACTTTTCCTCGTTCATTTTCATATTTTATTGCAATGCCTTAGGGTATCGTAAAACCATTTTTGCGCTTGCGTTCGCAACCAGTAGTTGACGTGGGACAAAGATGACGGACTACTCTTGCGATTACCTATGTTCGCGCACCCTGATTGGCTTGATTTTTATGTGTGAACAGTCGGCTTTGAATGCCTATATTCTAGCACAATTTGGCAGCTGTTTTACTCTAGGCATTGCTCAATTTGGCTGCCTACACCTGACCATTGCAGTTTCTGTTTGTGTTCAGAAACCTGGGAAAAATCCGGAGTCGCCCCGAAGTTGCCAAAGCGATTATCAGTCAGACAATCATTCACGCAACATTTGTTTCAAAATTTGTTGACTTCCAAACTTTAAATTAATAATAAATTTTCCTGGATTCAATACCTTGGTTCATAGTTGCTCTGTTTATCTCTTGAAATCAATGCATTTGTCACCCTTAGGAGTCATAAGTACATATCAAACACGTTTAAATTACAACCTACAGGAAGTAAACAAATAGACAAAAGTCAAACTAATTCGGCAAAAATGGGATAAGTTCAGGGCATGAAACTCATACCTCCAGTGTATCCTATCATCTGCGTTCTCTGTTGGTAAGAGTAATTAATTTTTATTGAATGGTGCATATTTCGATATTTTTGGGAGAAATGGAAGAGGTGTAGCAAATTTTTTTGTAGTGCTTACAATGGCACGAGGTTTTTTTGGCGACCCCAGTTTTCATTTGGTGACCTGGGAATTTTGTGAGTTGTTAGCGTTAAAGTAATTCAACAGACTCATGACTATGGAGGAAAAAGATCTTATGTGGTCAACATGTAAATATGTTCATTTCGCATTCAAGCGAAGAAGAGCTCATGTTACTTTTAGTGTTTGACACTTACCTGTATTGTATTTGATGATTTGATTGTAACAAGGCCGGAGGCCCAGTTATTGAATAAATATATCTAAATGTCAAGCACTGCTTGGCTTTTTATGTCGAATGAAACAAGTTCATAATAAATATCAATCAATGGTTGGAAAACAAAAGTTTACATGGTTGTCTTTGTAGGCAGCTGGTGATTGGGTTCACTAAGTCCAGTCCTTACTTGGATGATATTGGTAATTATTTGTATCTTGTCAACTTTATACATAGACCAATCAATGATTTTAATTTCCGCACAGCCTATTGATTTTTGGATGTTGACTTCCCCCAAGTCTTTACTTACTGGGGTTAGAACTGTAAATTTTACCTCACAACCCTTTTTGTTTTTTTTAGGCGATGTAAAACCTGAGTTTTGCCAAGGAATTTTTGGTTTAGACCACCTACCAATAAAAACTTGATCTTCACTTGTTCATTACTTAAATGAAGAGTGATCGCTTGGTTTATAAAGAACTGACAGATTCTTTGAGACAGTGCTTGCTGTGTACATAAAACCACACACGGTCAAAAAGAAAATTTAAATATCTGGTCTCATCTCGAACAGTAACGGACTGTTCCCTCAAAGCCCTGAAATCGCCCCCACTTTATCCATGGAACAATTCGAGAGTAATTTGCTAACAGTTAAGTGGTCTAAATCAATGTTTTGTGACGAAAAGCAAGCTATTTATAGCCACTTTGACTTTTGAAACTTGATGCAAAACCAAGTAGCTTATTAAGCATTTATTTGGCTTAAATCCAATTTTTTAAGTTGGCTTAAAACCTGCAGAATGGGATTGATGACAAATATCCGTGTGAGCTGTTATTTTCAAACAAATTTGATGTCAACTCTGTGCCTTTGAAACATTATTCACGGGTGCTTGTTTGTTAAACTTCTGTCAAATTTCTGTCTCCATATTGAAAAGATTTTTGGATTTAGAGAAGTTTTACCAACTCTTTAGTGCACTGTGACCTTCTGAGAGACAAAAGCAGTAGGCTGAGAAATGAGATATTGTTGTCAGGTAATGACAAACCTTCCCACAATAAAGTATTTCAGGAAATAATAACCACTGTGGTACTTTACTACTGAAAGTCAAGGTTCAGCAGTTAAGGCATACACTGTTTGAAATGAATAATGTTTGTTTTTGTCAACTACTGAATAGCTTTCCCTGATGTTGCACAACTTGATTGTGAAATCATGTGCCCCACAGGGATTACTCTCAAGATGATGTGCCTGTGTCTCATACTTCACAATTTGAATGCCAGTGCTTTCTGTCTGGTCTCCATAGGGATATTCCTGGACTGCGCCTTTGCACCATTAGTATATTGAGAAATAAAAAGATGCAAGTATATTGCAGTGGTGGCCCCCCTGACACATCTTTTAAAATTCAATACTCTTCCAAAAATGCAAGATTCTAGTCAATTTACATCCAGTCGAGTAAAACACAACGATATTTCGATTGCCCTTCCGGTTTCTGTTTCATATGATACCACTTTGATTACACTTAAAAGTCTGCGGGGCAGAAAAAGGGTGCACTTTTTATCATCAGATGTGCCAAAAGGGTACAGGTTCAAACCTGGTCAGGAATATCCCTGTTTCAACAAGCCAGTGGGTATGCCCTATGCATATCTTTAGTGAAAGTTAGTTTCATAACAACTTGTCACATTTATCGCAAAATCAGTGGTGTATTCAGTAACATTAGTTGCCAAGAAATCATCTTGTGCAAAGAAAGTGCTAAATTGTTCTTTAGACTCTGGGTCTAATCTTAGTACTCGAAATCGAACTTAGAATTATTTTTGCCATTTTCCTTATAAACTTTGGAGGCTTCGCGTTCATTTGGTTGAGTTGCTTTCAAATGAAAGAGAGGTGTTTTGAATTGTGCTAAAGCTATGCCAGGGCTTGAAGTCAACTTTTTCTTAACTTGCCTGTGGGCAATATCACTTACATATTATTTGCCCAAAGGGAATCGCTGTTGAATTGTCTTTTGTTTTATAATCCTTTGTAACAATCCTCATGTGTAACACGGAATAGAGTGAAACTCTGTCAAGTGTGGTAAGTCACCCTGCTGCAACCCTGGGACAGCGGAGCCCCTTCTCAAAGTGGTCAAGAGGGTTATAACACTATGAGTTTTGAGTTCTGGTGGTGGTGGCTTGATTTAGGCCTGGAAATACGTAAAATGCTCACATGTGCTGGCGGCTGGTGTAACTACACCCTAATCTTGGGACATGGGAGACATTAATGCAAAATTTTCACTCCTTCCATTTAAAATTTCTGAATTATGCAGCTATGTTTGGGTATGTGATACCATTCCATGGAATAACTGAAGTGTTAAAAATAAAAGTGATCAAGAATGCAGTGAGACATTGACATGGTGACTTAGCGCATTTTATATTTTGTAAATTATTCGATTCTGTCTAACTATTTGTGATGTGTCAGTGAACTGCATGCGAGTGAGTGGATTGAAGGCTATCAAAACAGATGACAGATATGCATGTCTATTATAAGCAGAATACTGGAGTCACTGGTGGTCTTGACTATTAATGCATAATTGTGCAGTTATTTTCTCAATGAAGAGGCTATAAAAGACTTGGAGACAAATGACTGTGTAAAAATGTTTACATGAAAGCTGTAGTTGTCTTTCTTAAAGCCTAACTTCAATGGAATTTTGTTACTTTAGATGTATTAGGCTAACCAGATTGTCCTAGCAAAGCTTTAGTAAAATAAGAAAATGCCAGGCAAGTGTAAGCCTGTGAAATGATGGGTGAAGCTGTCTTTTCATGCCATGTTGTGTCACTGCCAGATCCCAGCACAAACAACAAAAGGTTGTATTGAATGGAGGTCTGAATAGAACACCACTGGGTGGGGGTGTTATTCCCAGCTGTTTGAATTAAAAGGTGATTCTCTTGGTGACATAGACAAAAGCGAGTCAGTCCACCTAAGGGTTTGTTACATTTGGCAATTGTGGCACTAGTGGGTAAACAGAGGGATGATCTTAACATACTGTAGGAACTAATTTTACATGTGTTACTGTTGGAGATATAGGCTTTAAGTTTGATTAGTGTGTGAACACAACCCAGCACTTACAAGATTCATCACTTTGTGATCCCAGGTGCTCAGCTTATGAAAAAATAAACCGCTTGGTCATTGTCATGTTGTATTTCAACAATCATGGGGTACTGGCATCAGGCTAAGTTTTTGTCCACTTGGCAGTGTTCACGATTTAGCCAATTTGACTACGACATTTGAAAGTCTAGTCCTAGCCTTTGTAGTCAAACACTTACAAGACTTATTACTCAAGGTATTCCATCAAAATTGAAATCCCAGTCTAAAACATATCTCGGAGTCGAAAACAGGCTCCCGCACCTTTAAAACAGCTTACCAGCCCAAAAAACACAAATCCCGACGTTTAAAACAGGAACCTAGGGGATTGTACAGGACATTCTGGGACCGAAACGCCTCTCTTGCACATTTTCTGTCAAACAGTGTTTATCTCAAGAAAATAGTACATTAGTACCTTTAAAGTGCTTTGTGTTCATACGACATGTATCGATTTCACATTTTGATGAATAAATTGTGATATGTTGTTTTGCTGTATGAACCATGTGATTTTGGAATTCTCGCAGCGAGATAGTTAATGAACGCTCTCCAAAAATATCATGACAAATCTCTGACTGTGTCGCTAATAACTCGCACTTCCCAGCTTAGCTGTTGCTGGTTAGTGCACAGAAAATGGTGTTCAAATTTCCAATCGGAACTTTCATATCATGTACCTAACGGTGGGAAACAAAGCTACATATGAAAACACAAGCGGAAAATCAAATGTTGCAGAAAGAAACCCAGAATGTACATATATATTTTTATTTCCTCTTATCTTAAACTTGTGCTGTTTTGTCAGGTCAGTTTTGTCACATGTATTTCTGACGCTATACCACTCATTGCCTCACCGGAACCCTTTCAAACCTACTTGCCTGTCAGGCAAGTAAGTTTGAACTTTCACTTGCAAGATGCCAAAAGTTACCCGTTATCAGGCCATTGGACTACCGTTAGCGTCGATCCCTGTAATACTCAGTGCTGAATTCAGGCAAATTTCAATTCAGACAAATTTCAATTCATAGCCTTTCATCAAATTCACCCTGAAGTCTAGATGAACTAACCACTGATTATGGCTTGGGTCATTGAATTGGGTTGTTGGATATTGATGTACCAATGACATTCAGATTTTCATCAAGCCATTGTCATGAAATGCATAAATTGTAGGTCACGGCAGTTTATATATATATTGAAAGTTATTTTTTTTCTATCAGAGGCTCCCTTCAACAGATTTTTTTTTGTTTTGGGTATGCTATTTTAATATCTAATGCACAGCTGGTTTGCCCTACAACCCTATTCTGAGTTTGAATTAGCAGTTACTTATTGCTTGAGACTGTGGTTATCCTTGCACAAAGTGACTGGCTATGACAAGCCAGCTTGTTGAGGCTGGTCTCCACTAGTAACAAACTGAAAGTTGTTCTCAAGCCCCAGAAATCCCCAAAAATCTAGCAAGATATAAGTGGAGACAAGTTTCAATAGATTGTAATTGGCCTAAATCAAATGTTGTTTTTGTCAGAATCGGGATTTATAGCATTTTTAGGGTTCGAGAGTAGAAAAGTTTCTCTCCATGATAAAGTACAGCCTTGGGGGTACGTAATGTAATAGAAGAGGTGTACAGGGAGTGACACTGGCTGACTTTCAGGACCCAGTTTCACTACTAACAGATTCCTTTTCCAACGTAACTCCTGATGAAAGGGTGTCCTTTCTGGTTTAACCCTACAAAATGATTCACTTCAGTTCAAAACTCTGCAAATGGTTCATTTTTCCAACTTCAAAAATGTACATGATTTTCAATTGAAATAATCATTGTTAGCTATTGAGGACCTGGTTATATTTGAGAGACCAACTTTCTGGGCCGTCTTGTGCTCTTCCTCCGGCACTAGTGATTGTCATTTGAGAGGCTCTCAAATATAACCAGGCCTCTGATTGGTTTAAATGAATACTTTAGTACAATGTTATGTAACAGGCGCCAGCTATGAACATTTATACCTCTAGGATTCTTAATATTATCAGGAACATATTACCAGGTTCTTTGAGGAAGGGACATATATTTTCATGTATTTAAATGTATTTTTAATTTGATTTAAAAGCAAACTGTTGAAATTGTTAAACTGACTAAATATTTAAATATAATGTTGAAGTTTAACCTAGAAGATTACGTCACTTTGGTCCCTGAATGTCATAACTAGTGGCACTGGGACATTTTTAATATGCCATGTTTTACCCTTATACAAATTACAGCTATTCCCAGGTGAGTCCCTGAGTGTAAGCTTTGTGAACTGTGACCTCATAAATTAAGGCTGTCTGATTGGTCATTTTTTCATCACGCCCATCTGGGACTAGTGTGACATAAAAGTGATGTTTTATCAATAAATAGCATCTTTTCAGTAAGTTTCAGGTATACCACAGAGATTCTAGCCACACCCTAATAATACTGCCTTTGGGGAAACAACCTGGTAACCTGGGTAACTTTTCTACATGCAAAATGAAACTACCATTTGATTAATATACCATCTATCCATCAACGATATCTTGGACCCGCCTGTGGGAATTTGCTATGGTGTGTGCTGAATTCATCATCACCGTGTCGTTATTGTTAGCCATAAAACCAAGAAACTGGTCACATTGTGTGAACAAAGGTGTACTCTTTCTAACTGCATTTTATTTTCTTCTCAGTTTAACAGTAATTCGGCAATTACTTGTAGGAAAGCACCATTGATTATTCAACTACTTTAAACCCATCCTGTTAACGTCTTCCTGATATCTAGTTTTCAAAAAAAGATCCGCTACATAAATTGTACACATTTCAGACAACATTGTGTTTCTTGTACTGTTTCACACTGTTGTGGTTTAAGACAGAATCCCTACAGAGGTGTTAATTTTGTAGAGATAAGCTTGTCAAAAAGTTGTCAATTCTGCTGCAAAACTCTGTGAACTGGTAACTTTTATGGAAGTTCCTTACAAATTCGTCCCTTTTTTCGAGTTCACCTCTACATGGATGGTTATCCAAATTTTCCAGCTGTATCCCGTCAAATTACAGTACTACTGTATTATGCATCCTGGAACAGTCGCTATAGAACTTAAAGGAGAATGCCACCCGATTTAATTAGTCTTTTTTACCATCTTAATCGGTCTATATCCACATCGCCTCTTATACGGTCGACCTCACTTTGCTGAGAGGTGTTGCGTTAACCTGTGAGGAAGGTGAGAAACGACGCAGCGACGTCAGTAGTTCGTCTGCAGAGTGAATGTCACTATATTGCGGTGCACCGTTACCACTTGTCCGAACTATGAAGCTACGAAAAAAGAGGTTATATCGTTTTTTTGACTTCCTCGAGAGCCCGAAATGCTTGGGAAGTGGCTCGCGGTAGTGAAGAATGAAAGGTAGGCTGTTAATAGCAAGTATGAGGCCGTGAAACATCTCCGTGTCTGTGGCTGGCATTTCGTCAACAGTGATTTCTCTGACGAATTCCGGCTAGTAACAAAGAAATATCCATACGTTCCGTTGCCTGTGCATGTTCACGGCGCCTCTCTAGTATTTCTTGATCAGTGTATTCTGAACTGATAGCCTGTGAAACATAACGATCCGACCCGTGGAGTCTTCGTTGCCTGAGCTCTTGACTAAGTCGGGATTGGCGCGGGGCGAGTTGCCGTTTATTAGTAGACGTTTATTATTGTGTGTTCTGTTTCAAAATAAATTATTCTCATCCTAACCAATGCTTGAATGAAACTGAAACAAAGTCTGTCTCATTAGATACAATTTGTAATGCCTTGGAGTGCTCGTGAGTGCAAATGATTTGAGGAGCCAGCAATGAATGCATTACCGGCTTTTGATGCCGGCAACAAAGGTAATTAATTGACCGGGCACCGAGGCCGTGTGAGCGCATGCTAATATCAGTGTTTGCTGTTGTGAAACAATGGTCACATGTTAGGGGAATCTTTATTTAGAAATACAAATACATTATTTAAATCATTGTTACTGTACAACCTTTGCCCTGACGGTCTGTGGAAAGGGAACCCGACTGCCGTGAGGTGTCAGGTAACGCAACCGAACGTGCCATTGTCGAGTAAAACTACTCGATCTAAATTGGTACAAAACAGGTTGTTTTTTGAGTGGCATTCTCCTTTAAACACATGATAATGGTAGTGATTCCATTGTTATTATGCTGTTTCGCGAATTCCTGAATTTAATATGATATGGTTTTTGTTAGATTGTGTGTTATAACACATAAATGTGTACAGGCTGTTAGAATCTCACGGGGCGTACAAACTATTGGAGAAAATATGACGGGCATTAATAGTAAGTGGCATTGATGATAAAGTTCCGGCTAGTTTTTCAAAGTTCACTCTAAAATCTGATGGATTGTACTTGGTCGACAGCAGGAATGTATGGAAAGTAGTCGGGATTTTCTTTGAATTGTACAAAGTGCCTGTTCGAAGACAATGAGCGATGAGTCATTAGTTAGAAAGTCATAAACGTATGAAGATTAGTTTGCCAATAACTTTCACTCTAGCATAAGTACCTTGAAAAGTTCACATTACGCCCACTTAGGTGTACTGTATACAGGTTGTTGATGCCCACTTAAGTGTACTGTACACAGGTTGTTGATGGGGGTGGTTCATACTAACAATCAACAATCTTGTATGAGGGAACTGACTAATTTGGTGCACATGTATAGGCACGCACATGCGTGCGTTTTAAGACCTGACTTCCAATTTAAAACTAGCTATTAAAAAAAAAACAAATGAACCAAATGTGATCTGATGTATGCTAAAACTGACTTCTCTTTTTTGAAATCAGGGTGTCTGTACATAACCGGGGCACTCTGGTTCCGATCGAGAGTGCCGCCTTTGTGTTCTCATCAACTGGTCTTGATAATGTTTTTCTTTTCTGGTTTCAGAGTGCCAAGTAATTGCTAAACTAAAATGCTGCTTTAAAAGGTAAGTTTTGCGCTTTTGAGCCTTTAGGCTGTTTTTATAGAACCTGCTTTTCAACAGAAATTTTGTTGAATAAAATGATGTTTTAGTAATAATTCTTTAAAATATTTCTCATTGAAAATAGGTGTCAAAATTGTTCGTTGCCTGTTTTTCAATGGTTGACCACTTAGCTGCATATAATTACTGATGCTGGATAGGACATCTTTCTTACTGTTCTCGATTCATTTTCCCAGTTGATCTGGGAACCGTTGTTGTTGGAGACCTGTTTTTCACATTTAATACTAGTCACATGCAGTCTTGCCACCTGTATTACAAACAAGATGGAATCGCTCAGTTAATTACACCAAGGGTAAACTTTGTATGTCATTGACCTCTCCACTAAGATGGAAAGATGCCACTGAGTTCTGCTCTTGTTAGAGACTGTTAGAAAGGCAATTTCACGTTCATTTCATACATGTTGGAGGAGAGAAATAACTCTTTGTACTGTTTTCTAAACATCATCGAGATTGCTGAAGAATTTCAAACTTAAAGCTGCCTATCGACCTGCATACCTGGCCAAAAATCAAAATCAAATTAGGCCTTTTACTCTCGTAAAAATGGTCTCGTAATATTCTTACTGTAGGATTTCGATTGCATTGCCAACTCTAGTCACAGGCTATGCGTACTCCGCCATTTTCGAATTTGCAGCTTCAGAGTTGGCCTACCCCAATGAGCTCTGAAACGTTTTCTTGAGTCGCTGATGATTTCTCCGTTCTTGGTGGGTGCGGAAATAGAATCCTTAGGAATATTGTGACCCCGTTTCCGGTTTCATTTCTAACCTATTATATACAAGGTGAAATGCAACTGTGTTTGATATGTGATGCAGATAAAAAGGCCACGCCAAGTCTCCACTGAATGGTTGCTGATAATTTTTACTAATAGCTTCTTAAAATAGAAGTTATACACTAATCTGATAGTCTCAAGTGGTGTGTGGGGTTTTGTTAAATTGGACTGGCCTTCCCAAGATGGCTTTAATTTAATCAAGCACTATCTGGTGGTTGAAATAGCTGTTGAAGGTACTGGTAAACACTGAGATAGTGAAGAGCACCTAAAGAACTAAACATTCAGTTATTTGAATGGGTGAAATGTATCTGGCTCATAGCACTGCATTATTTTTGTAGAAGCTGTGTGCCCGGTTGCATGAAACAGTCCCAAATAGGGACTCAGCTAAGTTCCCTAAATCTACTGCATATTTTTGGACTTGTGAAAACATCGATTGCCCTTTCTTGAATTGTTTTAGTTTCCTTACTAAGTCACCTTTTGACTTGGATACAATCGAGAGTGAACAATATGTTGAATTGTCAATATTATCGAAAATATTTAGGGATCTTTTCGTGCAACACCCCCAATTTAAGGACCGAGTCCCTATTTATTTTCAATGAACTCTGGGCTCAGTTTTTAGTTCAATTATTAGAAAATGTCATTAATCAAAGAGGAGCTCATAATAAAGATGAAATGATAGAAAAATATTGCATCTGTGAGTCCATAAAGACATAAATATGCAAAAAAACTTAGGGACCTTAGTTGAGTCCCTATTTGGGACTGTTTCATGCAACCGGCCACTGGGGAATCATGTTCTGAGTGCGTGTTCATCAGTGGAAACAAAAGTACATGACCTCATTATTTTTATTGGCATTCAAGATTGATTACAAATTCTTTTCTTCAACCACTGAGAATGGTTGAAAACACACTGAAACACACCTGCTACCAATTTTCTTTCAAGTCTGACTCAATTCACACTTTTGGTACACAGAATCCATCCAGAAGAAGGTAGTTCCCATATGTCAAATAGAAGTTTTCAAAGAAATTGTCAATGTTCCGTCATCCCTGTCATTTCGAAATATAACTTGGTTTTAAATTAATTAACAACCCTATGTTTTATTCAAGTGACCTTCACAAATATCTGCCGTTCCAAATTGTAGAAACCTGCCATCTATAAATCCACTTATCCTAGTTTTAGTAAACTTGTTCATGCATGCCCCTTGACCCCATTCTGTATATGCTAATTAGTCTAATATTCAACTGTCCCAAGTTGCTTTCCCATTAGAGGCTAAACTTTGCTTTTACCGAAGTTTCTGCTAGTGAGAAAGGTTAACTTGGGTAGTTAATCTGCAAACAAAACTTTGCTGAAAACAGTGGGATTTAAAAGCGAATCTTCGGCACTCACCGAAACTTTGATGTAGTGGGAAAGGTCAGAGCGAAACTTCGCCGAAGTTATCGGTGGAGGTCGTGGCAACGATAGATATGATTACGCGAGACTTGCAAAACATGTTCTTTGATGGTAGCGACTAGCCGACGTGCTCTCAACAGACACAATGTAAATAAACAAAAGAAAGCAGAACAATGGCACTGATCATTTCCATATACACTCATAAGTGACTGGAGAACAATTTTCAGTTAGCCTGAAACTTACTACTCACTGTTTCGTCTGTTATGGTGATAACTTCGATATTGCTGTTAAGTGGGAAAGTTTAGGCGAAGCTTCGATAAACGGAAGTTCCCCAAATGGGTAAGCGGTTGCAGTCAATTATATTCTTACAGGTTTGTGTGTGCATGCTAACTTACCGTTAACTCGCGCGTTAAAGTCCTGGTCGCTTAGATTTCCCAAACAGTGGGTGCTTAAACTGAAAAATTGGCACAAAGTAAGGGATGGGCGATTATCCAAGCAGTGGGCATTTAAACCGAAAATTGACAAAAGGTCGGGGATGGGGGATTACCCGGGCAAGGGCGTTAATCCACGAGTTTACAGTAATTTGTAGTGGACTCAAACATTAAAATTATGGCCACCTGGTCATGAGTTGCAATATCTAGAGTCCCGTTTAGACATCAACTTTTGATCCAGCGCAACTGACACGGAGCAACTTGATCGGTGTCAAGTGGCCGTTTACACACGCGATTTCATTAAATGTGGCAAGACAGAAGTTGTGCGCTGGTGAGTGGAATGCACATGCACAGGTTTTCAAATAGCGGGAATTGCAGAGACACAGAGCCCATATGTAGGTCATTGCACAAGCGCAGTAGAGATATCCTTTCTGACTTGCCCCAGTTTCGCGTTTAGACATATAATTGACACGGAGCAAGATGTTCAGAGCAAATTGCCCCAATCTCACAAACGGATGGCAACAGTTGTCACCGGAGTGTCAATTTGCTCTGTGTCAGTCCGTTTACACACATCTCGTTCCATGTCAGTTGATCCGTGTCAACTTTTGTTATGTAAACGGCACTTAAGTCAAATTGTGTGCTACTTCTATGTTCCTATCCTAGCTCTACAGCTCCTGTGTCTGTAAATAGTTATTTACATCTCTCTCATAAAACAAACGTTACAAAAGCATTAGTCATTTGAAAAAAAATCAAACTCCCTAATTGTTTTATTTTCACCCTAAGATTTTACCATGAACTGAACCTGAAACATCTTGGCTGGGCAGTGATGAAATAATGGCAAATGAATTTAGTTTACTCTAGGAAGAGTGCAGTTTTTAATGGCAATGGTTTTATGCCAGATTTCTATGGCGTGTTATGTGTTGCAAAATTCAATGTTCAAAAAATTAGGTTTGATGTAATTATGTGTATTCGATACCTTATATTTATATTTGATCTTATGGTTTGTACATTTGACGTCAAAACAGTTGTATTCCATAATGAAAATACTTATGTGCGATAACTTAGTATATATGTTCGATGTTTCGTTGTATGTGTTCGATGTTTCTTTTGATATGTTCAATAACGGAATTATGGGTATTATGAAACGACGTCCCTGATTGGTTCCTGGAATTAGTAAATGACGGCTACCGAAGAAGAGTTGCTTCCTCATTTTTTCGACAATTTAGCCCATTTCATCCATATTTGTGAACACGGGTAAATAACGTCTCAACACAGCTGACCAATCACGGCCGTCGTTTCAATTTACCCAGAGTTCCATTATCGAATATAACCGGAAGACATCTAACGAAAACTTGACATTATCGAATACATATATGAACATCGAACAGAAATTTTCAAAACATTGAATACGATTGTAATGAACATTGAATACATATAATCTTATGAAACATAAATGTAGATAACATTGAATATAAGATCAAATATAAATATAAATATACGAAGATCAAATATAAATATAAGAAGATCAAACATAAATTTTAGAAAGATCAAATATAAATGTAAGATACCGACTACATATAATTACATCAAACCTATTTTTTTGAACATTGAATTTTGCAACACATAACACGCCATAGATTTCTGTTTGCTTGCGCTTTACCCAGATGAATCCAAAGTTGTATGTTTATAGAGCTTTGTACCAAGGCTAGGTTTATGGGGCTTAAGAGGAAGGGGATACAGTATAAACAAAAAAGTCAATGTTGAGAGGGTGGGCTGTTTCCCTAATGTTTAGTTGCCAAAAGCGAAAAATGAATAAAAAAATCATTACTGTGATAGGACTTGATTTCATTTATCGACAACAACTTTACACCGAAACAATCAGCGATATGGAAAGTCATTTAGCGAAAAAAATCCGGGACACAAATTTTCTATTCAAGAATTCTTTGCAGGACCAAAAAATATACTCAAAACCAAAATTTATCACGCGAGAACCTATAATTTATCATGCCGGGGCCAAAATTTAACATGCCATGAAAAAACATTTATTACACCAGGACATAGAATTTCTTGCCAGGAGAAAATTTCATGCCAAGAGAAAATTTCATGCCAGGAGACCACATGACAATGACGATACGCTGCGTCTCTGTAATACTGATCCGTATTCCAAGTCTAGTGTGTCCAAGTATACATTGGCTTCAGTTGTAAAATGGGGAAGAGTCGCCAGAAATTCAGCCTCATTGTCACGATAATGTGACTGTTGTAGGCGAGGTGTTATGCATCTATGACATCGTCTCTTTGAGGGTTCATGTGCTTGTAGGTAGTCTCATGATATCCTGGCATGAAATTTTCCTGACGTGAAATTTTCTGGGTGTGTGAAATTTTCCCTGAAGTGTGAAATAATAAATTTTCTGTCCTGGCATGATAAATTTTCGGTTCTGACATGTTAAATTTTGGTCCAGACATGATAAATTATAGGTCTTGGCATGATAATTTTTGGTTTCGAGTATATTTTTTGGTACTGCAGAGAATTTGATTTTTGAACAGAAAATCTGTTTTCTGGAATTTTTTTCGCTTTTGCTTTCCATAACACTCAAGAAAACCTTCCCGTTCAGAGTTTATGGGGGGCTTGTCAACCTTAATATTTAATTAGCAAATTTGAAAGTGGCATATTAGTGCATTGCCCGTTGAGTTGCTGGCTCATTTGGCATGGTACGTAGTGTTATTTAACCTCAAAGTGCTTCAGTTAAGAATTCAACAGTAGGCAGTTAAAAAACTGGTAATTGTAATGTTTTCCAGGAACTTGGTTATCATGTCTATTCAGATCTCAAGGTCTAATGTCACTTTCACACCAATGTCACGGTTTTACCGTTTTTGAAGAGCATAACTTCCAAACTTAAACAGCCATGGAAACTAATCTCAAAATAGGAGGATTAACCTGCAGAGGTGAACAACTCTCCTGCAGTGGAAAAACTTAAATCTGCTTTGACAGATGTACTATTAGAAGTCATGACTTGCTACACATGTATTCTACCAGCCTCCCGTTCAATAACGCTAGGACCTTGCTAAAAAGCAAGACTTCGCGAGGTTACGTGAGATATTGCCGTGTATTTTAAATGAGAACACGTGACTTTGACTAGGTTTTAGCTAGGTCCTAGCGTAGGTCCTCGGCCTCGCGTCTACTGAACGCACGCCAGTAGTGCGAATCTTGCACCACCTGGTGTTAAATTTATAGAACTTAAGGGGTAACTCTGAGAGAGGAGCTAGTTGGAAGTTAAGTGGAGGTGCACTGGACTTTCAATAGACTGGGGTTTCCGTAATGGTAAACCGACACTATATGGTTATTGACTTTCACCATGTCAATGTGGTTTTCAGATCCCAAAGCGGAATTGTTATTTTGGGCCTAATTCCCTGCAGCAAGTTAGTTATGTTTGGACTTTCAGTTGGTGAGCTGGCATTTTTTAGTCCAAAAATTTGTGGGGACATTTTGAAAAACCTTCCAGCAGATGCTCTGAACAGTTCAAAGGAACCATTCAAATATATTTTGAGGTGGTAAAATGTTTTAATCGTTGGATGGGAATTTTTGAACCTAAACTACTCAGGCATTGAGGGCCCTGAGCAGTGAATGTGAAAAAATTATTGACCATGGGTGAATTTATGATTTCAAATGTTCGAAATCACATAATGATTGATGTTTGTGATCTCTATATAATATTTAGAGGTCGTATTTGTGTCTCACAGCTGGTTTCTCCCGTTCGTCAATAATTATTGAAAGCATAACTGATCGGTGATACCTGAATTGTTTGATCAGTGAGGAATGACATGCCTTCTGAAGAGAGGACACAGTTTTTGTTATGGGATGTATTAAACTACAGACTGGTCCTTTGTTGTCATGTTTGGTTGGTTGTTGCTCAGGTCAGCATTATCCATGCCACTGAAAGGGACCAACATAAAGACTACTTATCTATACAATAAAACTTTCCAATTCAAGAAACGACTTGGTAGATGAATAAAACTTCCTTTTTCTCATTCTTATAAGTGATGAACTCCAAATGAGTGCTATCACTTTAGTTTTGTGTCATAACTATGGCAAATTCTCACTAAATTTGAACTCTACGGGTCATCCGTGTGACATTTTGTTTCCTATTTTTTTCATAAAAAGAGTTAGCACAAAAGCAATTCCTTTCCATGTTCAAGCTACATGCCGTCACTACCATCGGGCAATATTTTTGAAAAATGTAGGTATTTAGAACAATGTCAGAAGCCTTAGAAAAATAAAACGGGCAATTTTGGCGATTTTTTTGTTCAAAAGTGTTGAAATTTTATCGCATCAGAAAAAGATCCGTCTATTTTGGCAATTATTTTTGTTTGAAATGGTGAGAGTTTACTTTACTATGATAGTGATCTGTCTATTTTGTCTTGTTAATGGCAGTCTGTATCTTTTTTCTCTTCAAATCCATAGTCAGTACTTTTCTTGCTCTTGGCTTATGAATCTTCGACAAAATAGTCAAAGCACTGCTCTGCTCTGCAGGTGCGGGGAGGTTGATAATTACCCAGAACTGCCTGCCAGCTCAGAACAAGCATGCTCTCTTATTTATAAGCTATTGATCCGGCAATCAATAACACGCTGTTACACCAACTGCTGCCATCTAGCAACTCACGGGTTACTTACGAAATTCTGCTGAAAAATAAATACTTCTATGGTGTTTAATCTTGCTTACTGCCTGCCAATCTGCTCGTGATTTCCTTTTTCTGCCAATCACAGTAATTCACACAGGTGCCCCTATTAGGATGTTGCTTAATCGCTCCCTACTCCTGATCATTCAATATTAATTGACCTGCATACTGCATTTGAATATTATATGTTAATGCCTTTGCTATCTGCTACCCACAATGCAACAGACCAGCTTATTGATCTTGTTAACAGCAACAGACTCAGTGAGACTGACAGGGTAGCAGGTGCTGTCATGTTCTCTGGGTAGATTTCACGTTTTTCATCCCCACCCGCACATTTTGTTTTCTACGAGAGCTGGTGGGTAATCACGAGAGTCACTCGCCAGCGGTGTTGGAATATCCAGAAGCCGAGCGTATCCATTCTCGGCTCAACTGTTTAAAGGTACGGTTGGCAGTCTGAAGTTGACAGTTCACAATCTGCATTAAGATCCTATTGATTTTCTACCATTTTGGAAGTGAAAGAAAACCTCGCCTGCCTTTGGCGTTGTGGTTGTGTTGTATGGATATCTATCTTGTTGTATTGGCTTAAATGCCAGCTAATTCAGGAAATTGGCATCTCGGGTTTTTATTGTATTGTATTTCATTACTTCGCAGAGTGGTCTTAATTAGAGTTATTTTTACCAAAGCCTGGCTGTGTAACTGAACTATTTCCTTCAAATTACGGAAACAAAGCAAGAATGCTAATGTGTATTCATTGTAGTCACATGCTCTCTATAGTGCTAATATGTGTTGAACTAGAGGTGTTAATGTAGGTTAGGATATTGCTAATATAGGTTGAACTAGAAGTGTTAATGTACATTGGGAAGCAAAGTAGCATTACTGTGTTGCTACCATAAGGATCTGCTTTAACCTCGCACCACCATTGTGTCAGTACTTTGATGCAGTGGAATTTGAAAAGGAGCCATTTTGTTGCAGTGACCATGAGTAATGCAGGAAGTGAAAAATATATCAAAGAGTAGGGATGCCTGGATAGAGTTCAATAGCTGTCTCACGGCAAGTAAAATCTTGCCAAAATCACATGCTGTCATACAAAATATAGGGCACTATCTTGTGCAATCTCACCAAGTCTTGCAAAGTTGTAATTCTTTCAGAAGATACATACAGTACTTTTGGTCTGTAGCAGGTATAATTAGTAGAGTAGACATTTAGCTACACACGGACTTACACAGACCCTACATAACCGTAAGGAACTTCGGCAGTTTGGCACAAAGCTCTGCAAAGTAGCCGACAGTTTATGGCACTGACTAACTTATAAAACATTTGAATATTGCTTCTGATTTCAAAGAACAGGTTACTTGATTTGAAAAACGTTGATTTTGCATTGAGGTTTTGTTAACTACAGCTTTGGGCAATAGCTTGTGACATCATACTGAACACGAGAACTATAATGATTGCATTAATACAACTGTTGCATGGTTAGCAGAAGGTTCTGGGTTCGAGTCCCGGTCAGGGGCAGAAATCTTTTCAGAATTATATTCATTAGGTCACGTGATGTGACCAAACAGATGGCGTGCTGACGGGACAAATTGTTCGCAACTGTAGATATGTCTTTGTTTTTGCTAAAATGGCAAATTTGAATTTATTATAGATGCAACTTTTCATTTAGGTTTAACCAAGTCAAGAAAACTTAGTTCACAATCTTACCAACCTAACATAATCACCATCTGTAGGCCTTGGAAAGTTTGAGTGAGTTAGGGAACACTAAATTAGTCTTGAATTGAAGTTAACAAGTTAAGTTTACTTAGCCAGTAAACACGCGGATTGAGCGACAATGGTTTGACACGCCACTGCAGTCTGAATGCTCAACTTTGGTGCTCATCGAAGATGTCGGTAGGGGTCACTGTTTTCACAATGACGAAGGTCAATTATTACACTGTAGCAATTACTTCGATGACCCTAGTGTCACGTAATCATTACTCCAGTGTTTGCTAACAAAGCTAATGGGAATGCTCATTCGCACTTTATGTCGACTTTTCGCTAGTAACTGTATTTAACTTGGTGGGAAAAAAACCCTGTTGCAGTGGAGCTGTTGGAGTCTTGGCATTGGTGCACTTTGTATTGAGAAACTGGTAGAGGTGAAATAGTTCTGAAACCCTCTTTCAATCCCCTAGTTTTGTTTCTTATTTCATAGTAAAAACATGAGGGAAATCAAAAAAGAAAGAATAAAGAAAAAATAATTCAGGTACAAGTTTTTGATAAAGCCAAAATACTAAAATTTTAGGCACTCAAAATCAAAAAAATACTTCTTACTAATGCCTCTGTTTAGGCATCCAAAATGGAAAAAGTTATTCTGTTACACCACAGATTTTTAAAGATTTGTGGTTGGCAAAGACCAAAGTATGAAATCAGAAGACTTGAAAAAATGGAATTATGAACCACCGGTACTTGGAAACCCTTTAGTAGGTTAAAAAATTCAGCTGAGAGTTAAGTTGATGAAATTAGCCTTATATTCTGGAACAAAACTATGTCGTTGGTTACTTTTCATGGAAGCTTTCTGCAAATGGATTTTTTTTTTCGGGCCTACTCTCTAACTGAGTGTGCGAATATCTTAATTTTCCAGCTGCACCTCCACCCGCTGGAGAGATACAAGGGATGCTCGTGAATAATTGCATGGTTTTTTTACCGTCTCAACTTTCTTACATCTAAGGTGCCTTGCCGAGGTCCTTTCAAAGCCAGTTGAAGGCTTAAGTGGAGAATTGGCACTTGACATTAAATCGTTTGCTTTGCTGCTGTGTTTTGAAGCTTATTAAGCCCTGTCTTGAATCTTAACGTTTAGAACAATAATTGGTCGGTGTCTTGAAATGAATTTTTTTGTGCATGATATTTTTCATCTTGGTTTTGATCATGGTTATGTGTGTGGTGGCCAGTCCAACTGATTGACAGGCTGCATGACTTTGTGTTGTTTCTTGTAGAACATGTGAGTGCAAACTTATGTGAAGAGATTGTGCCTGAAAATATCAATATTTCGCTGTTGTAGGTATCAATAGTCTTTTTCGCTCATTTTGTATTTTTATGCGCCCACATATTTATATGTGGATGCATTATGCTGTCATCCGTGTCCGTCCCTCCGTCCGGTGTCCGCTGCTCTATCTCCAAAACCGGTTGACATATGTTCATGAAATTTTCCACATTTGTTCCTTTCATGGATGGGATGGCATGAGCGAAGTTTCGGACGGATCCAACTACCGGTATGTCCCCTAGTGGCAATTTTAGTTTTTTATGTTTAGCTCTGTATCTTCAAAGGACCTGAACATATTTTCATAAAATTTGGTTTACAGGCTTCTGTTAGTGAGGTGATGCTATCTTTTCATTTCCAGATGAATTTGACCTAGTTTGTGCCACCTAGTGGCAGGCCTTTATCCAGGATTTCAAAAATAGGGTGTCCAAAATGGGGTTCCCAATATTCGAGGGCGTCCATAATTCTGACGCGTAACCCCCCACCCCCAGCAATCCCCTCAAACACACAGATTTTTTTACAAAAAATGCATAGACCAAGTTTTTTACATCTAAGTTTACAAAACAGCCTTCTGTAGTGAGCATTTTTTTATAAAAAATTGGTGTAGACCAAGACTTTTACAATGCTATCAACCAAGTGTGAGCATAGCAACATTGTATATACTTTGTATATACGTACATTGTATATTTCTTAATGCTTTGAAAAAAGAGCCCCCACTGAACCTTCAGAGGGTTCCTAGCAATCATTACAATGTGTATGTCCAAACTTGAAAGGTTCCTATTGACAATGGGCGTCCAAATGATACAATGGGCGTCCTTGCCAGAGCGTCCATATTAGTGCTAGTCCAAATGGACACCCAGGACATACGCTGCATAAAGGCCTGCCTAGTGGCCATATTTACCATTTTTGAGTCTATTTTTTGGCATCCACCCCTCTGTCAACCAAACCGATTTCAGGATAATCGTGAAAATTGACATACTATGATTTTACTATGAAGTGGACAGGTAACGATGATTTTTTTGATGACTTCGATTACTGTGGCGCCTCCTAGTAGCTGTTTTGTTTTTTTCGCCCATGGCTGTATCTCCTAAACCGTTTGCAGGATCTTTACTAAATTTAGCAAGTGTGTTTATAATGTTGACAAAGGACTACGACGATTTTCGAATGGATCTGACTACTGGTGTGCCCCCTGGTTGCAATTTTAGTTTTACGTTTACCTCTGTATCTTTAAAGGTCCTCAACGTATTTTCATAAAATTTGGAATGTAATCATCTATTGGTGAGATGACGCTATCCTCCCATTTTCAGTTAGATTCAAGGTATTTATATGAAGCTAACTATAGGCAATGACTTTGAGGCAGACAATGTGCCCCCTAGTTGAAATGTCATGTTTTTTTTCTGTTTTCCTTTGTTTGTCTGAAGTTCCTTGACAGATTTTTTGAAATTTGGTAAATAGCTTTCTACTAAAGAAGCGATGGCATATTCCGTTTTCTGATGGATTGAACGTTTTGCACCATCTAGTGTCAATTTTATGATACAAATGAACAACTCTACAAACACACCATTTGCGATGCATTCGTGGGCACTTTTCAACACTCCGCGTTGCTCTTGTTGTAAAAATTGAGAGTTAGACCATGCAGTGGTTGCTACACTACCGTGCCATGACTCCAGCAAAATCTCTTCTGTTTGCAATAAATTATGGCAGACATTAGTGAAGTTTTATTGTATCAAATTTCTCAGCAAAAAGAACTGTTTTTTAGGAAAGTTGAAATAGTTTTCAGCATGGTTTTTACATTAAAGCTGTCTAGGAGCAAGATTTGCTAAAATTTCATTCATTTGTAGTGATGTAGTTAGTCTGAAAAATGACTACTTTAGTCAATAATTCTTCCTATCTTTTGACATGATGGGTTGTCGTGGACTAGTTGCAGCCATTGACGTACTTCCTTGAGGATGGCCGGAAGCAAACTGTGGTGTCCAACAAAAAATATTGATCAAAGACGATTAGGGCTTTGGCATGTTCTCACAAACGTGTGACAGGCAAATCATGATGGATGTTTGTGTTTTGTGAGTCTGTCCATAGTCCGCATTGTGTTAGGTGAACAGAGGGTGAAGTTAAACACGCCTTCTACGTCACGGCCATGTAATCCTAATCGATATTAGTTATTAAAACAGGCACAGAAGCAAACACACTCTTCAACTGTTTGTTCAACCCGGTGTTATAGATTTCATGCCCATCATCAGTTTTTGTCTCAGTGTAAAATCTCTCCAAGTTAGGGCACAATTGAATTAGAAGACAGCTGTGATTTTATGGTTTAAAATGTTTATCAAAAATTATTAGTAACAATAAATCCCTCACCATTGCAAGTCCTATACTATTACTGCCATCAGAATGTGCTTTGCTAAATGGTGGGGTTTGACCACTGTGTTAGAAGCCTTTGAAAAGTGAAGAAATGCTAATGTGGGGATTATTATCTGGAGCCTGTGGCATTTCACTCTAGTTTAGGTAGTGGTTCTTTTCAGCCTACTGTGCCACTTTTGTTAAGGAACTGTGCAACAAACAGATAAAAAATTATTGATACTTTCTGTAACTATGTATATGCATGTTGCATAATTAAATTTTTTGAGTCACTTGAAAGTATGTAATCTCATTTGGATTTGACAATTTACTTATCTCTGGTTATTTAGTCTAGTGAGTCCTAATGTGTTATCCTTTGAGGGATAGATAGACAAATTTATGAATGTACAAAAATTACCATTTTCACGTGAATGACTACTGTTGAGTAGGTCAACTCATGTATATCCAGGCTTTGTTAATATTTGTGCGGAACTCGTGAATATCCGTTGTCTTCTGATGTGTGCAGATGCAAAAAAGTGATTTTCAGACCACCACGACTAACTTTTCTCCTTCGCATAACCCTGCAACTGGTTTTTGGTCAAGACTTTGGTTGCCTAATTCACGGTAGCGATGTTTGCACCCTGAGGTGTTGTGGTTAGTTACCGTAGAACTAGAACGAAGTCACTGTGGCTATTGCTAAGGTAATTTTCCATTCATTCGCATAAAAATAAATGGTAGTAATTGTCATTTTCCATTTTTCAAAGCGGCTCACTGGGCTATAAATAGTGGAAACTTTACCAAAGGTTTTATGTCTACACAGTATGTTTACCTTTGTCAAGAAATTTGACAAAATAGAATTTCACTTGTCAACCCTGCTGTGGACTAAATAGGTGAAGAATTCCGGTTTGCCAAATCCATTCAAATGTCATTGAAGATCAACTACCACTAATCAAGGAGTGTTTGAATCATGCATGAGGTTGTCACATGAACAAATAATGGACTGACTTGTTTGTGTTTTAATCACCCAGATGCAATTGATTTTTGTGATACCTCTGGCTTAGGGTTTTTGCTTGATTGAAATGCTTATAAAGATTAAACCTCTGAAAGATTCAATACCTGCTATGTTTCAAAAGTTCACTGTTAACGTGTGGTGACCTGCCACATGTAGTGAAAAACACCAGAGTGCCTTGGACACCTTGGTTTTGGGGCTGAAAGTCGACTCCATTCCCCTATGAAAAATGTTTTAAAAATCTTGCAAGTTTACCTTCATTAAGCCCGAAATTTCCTGTCCAATGATTGAAAGATATCGACACTTGGTGACATGATGTGGTCGCTTATGTTGTTCAAGGGTATTGCCGTTTTGTTATCTTGTGCATTTTGTTTGTTCACTCCCTTGACAGTCATATTTTATGTGATTAATGTTTCATACTTAAAAAAAACATTTTTCTGACTTAAGGGATTCCTTGCTATAACTCCACCATGCAGTAAGGACCTATCGGGTACCTCAACCAAAAGTTCTCTCTGAAGGCAGGGGCACCTTTTTCCTTATGTAGGCCTTCGGTCTTGAGAGTTATTTCTGTTTTTAAATAGCAATAACAGATGACTAGTTATGGAATAGCTTCTGTCTTGTTAATTTTGCCCCCCCCCCCCCCCCCCC
>NMRA01000788.1:83559-110372 GCA_002633005.1 Phoronis australis
CCCCCCCCCCCTCCCGGATAATGTGATAATCCCTGGCCATGATGGGTGGCTAGTTTGACAATAAATTCTGCTAGCTCCCAGCCATCTGGATTACTTTGACCAATTATTATAATGTGGTGTGCTGTAAATGGCTTGTTGTTCTAAGAGTAAACTGGTTTGAATTGCAAATCGACATAATGCGCATGTTGCATTAGTTTTTTGGAAGCCTCAACCCTGCAGAGTGTAATTTTTGGAAGCCTCCGGCTTGGAATAGATGCCATTTTAGCCTCTTTTGACGTGGTGAATTTGCGATCCTTTTTGTGCTGGGTGGAGTTTGTTGATTGCTTCGAGTTTGTTGATTGCTTGGGTGGGTAGACTCACATCTCAGGGTGACTATTTAAAACTGGCAATTAGGATTTGTCCTAACTGTCGTTGTCTTTAGCACTTACCATAATAAATGTCAGTGGCCTTTGTTCAGATATTACTGGAGCTTTGATTGCGATGATTGGAATGACAGTTGGCTGTGAACAATTAGGAGTTTTGAATTACGTAAGGTAAAATGATTGTGCCTTAAAACCCTGTTTGCACGCTTTGATTTTTTTGTCTGCAACCAAATAATGTGGCTAGGACTTAATTACGACTGTTAAGACAGGTGTTCTGACTCTACTTTTAAAATTTTAAATGTAAGGGCTCTTTCAAACTCACTTAAATTCGGTATGAGTGAAGCGTTGACGTAAACTGTGAAGTTATTTGAACCGTTCATACTACCTGGTAGTTTAGTAACAGCATCGAAGTAAACGTCATGGCTGCGAAAACGATAAGTTTTGATACACGATTTGAAGAATCGGTGAAGTGGGCAAATGTTAGCCCCATGGCTCAGTATTCGCCACAGGCCAACCACCTGTCTAAGGTAAAATAGTCCATCAAGACACCTTTGTGCAACAGTCATCAATGCCAAACCATTCCCACACCATATATTTTCTTCCTGTAGTATTTTTGAGGTGATCTACATGTCCCCAAATTGAATCCTGTAATATTTATTCAGTGCCCACTGAATTGATGAAAATAAGATGTGTATTATTTGTGAAGCATCAGTGACAGCTGGTATATTGTTTTCAATAAGATTTGTCCAGAAGATAGCCTCCATGTGGTTTATATTAATTAAGTTTTCTATATATAAATCATGTGAAATGCTTATTTGTGTATCTTCTACCAATTACTTCATTTTAATTAACTTGATGGTAGAGAGGGTTCAGGTACTCATGCCAGGTGATTAAATGGTTATTATCGCATTTTCAATCAATGCTCAATATTGAATGTATGTCTGACCAGCATATGGGCCTAGTGTTGTCAACTCTGGTAAGATCTGACCAGCATATGGCCCTAAGTATTGTCAACATTCCCGAAGATTTGACCTGGTGAGTTATGTCTAGGGTTGTCAAAGTTGGAAGGATCTGATCAGCATATAGAAGGACTTATGTTGTCAACACTCACCATCTGGCCAGCATATGGGGCTAGTATTGTCAACACTCCCACGATCTGACCAATCAGTTGCTGCTGTGCTGTTCTTATTTTTTCTTTAGAGCTCATTGTTCATAAAGTTGAGCTTCAGGAAGGATGTCGTTGTCCATTCCATGGAGAGAGTCTTACCATTAGGTTCGCATGAGCAGCGAAAACACTTGCACTGTTCTTCAGTGGCTGTCTACATTGGGGCTTGTTTTCTCACAACCCAAATTACTTGTAAAGTGGAAAGCGGAAGTTGATTTCAAAGCCCTTTTCTCACCACCCCGATAGAAAATCACACAATTCCTCAATAAGACTGTCCCGGATTCCGTAGCAACACATGAATCTTGTATTTACCCACAAGGACACAATCGTCAAGCACTTTAATAGATGGGGGGGGGGGTGCCATTAGGATTCCACGTGTTCTTTGTTATATTCTTTACAAGCATTTCTCTTGAGTGATCACATGCTTCGGTTTTGTTTGCAGTTGCTGACCTAAAAGTTGTGATCAGTGATATGAAACACACCTTGTTCAAAACTTTTATTTGCTCGATTTACCCCATTGATGTACCAGTGTTGCTTCTTGTCTTTCATTTTAACAACATTAAATGCACTCAAAAGTAATTGCCAAAGTTGTAATTATTGTATTGGAAATTCTCCAAAAGTTGTTTTATGACATCTGCAAATCATACTAGTCATTGACTAAAATTTTCTTTAAGTTTATTTTTATGGAGAAATTCAATGAAATAGAATTTCACTAGTTGGCAGTACCATGTACTAACCAAGTTGTTGTCAGGCCTTCGAGGTCGTCTTGTGCGTTGTGGTGTTGCGGGCATTATTGTCTAATCTCCCTGCCTTCCTCGTCATGCCACTTTTCAGTCGATTTCTCTAAGTGTCGCTTTGTCAATTAGCGCTTTCTTGATTTCGACCTTATCGCCTTCATCAGACCTCAGAGATCAGACTCAGTATTACAGAAATTCACCTAGTAGCCTTGTTATGGAAACTCACCTTGTTAAGTTAATATCTGAGCTTGTTATTCAAGACAGGGTGTGGGGTGTACTATTTCTAGTCCCATCGCTTTCCTCACAGATGACGCCTACGTAGGTGTTGGTCGTCAATCAGATCAGTGCTCAGATGTTTAGAATATCTAACTGGTCCCTTTGGGAATTTCAACTGATACTTCCTACTGTTACTAGTTATTGCTTCGTCTGTGAGCAGAGTTTAGTTTCTGTTGGGGAGAAGTTACTGCTGTGTTTCGATGGAGTTTGAAAATGTGTTTTAGCCGGGCTTTTGAATTACAACTTGAAAATTTATTTGAGTCACAGATGTGAACAAACAACGTGATGTAAAAAATGAAGTGCTACCTCTTGTGAGTGTTTTGGTCTGTTTCAGCACTGAAAAAGTGTGGTGTGAACTTATCTTGACCCATGTTGCTTCCTTTCCTCAGGCAAATATTGTCACGCTTTAAAATTGCTGTGTTAGTTTCATTATATTAGTCGTGACTGAAAAGTTACGTTTAATGGAGCAAACTGAAAGCATGACTTATTGTTGAAGTGTCACGAATACTGGGCTAGCTGGAATGGGAGAATATTTCAATGCAGGTTAACCCTGTCCATCACACTTGTTGGGACTGGGTGCATTAACTCAGGCGTTTGTTTGTTTCTTTGGAAGACCTAATCTTATGGGGGTGTCAGGTGGGTGGGGTCATAGGTTGTTGCAAATGCTTATTTTCATGCTGTGGTTGTTTATTTGAGTAGGATGTTGTACAACAATCATTGTTAATGTTCAGTGAATGTTGTTTGGATCATGAGATGTTTATGACTGTTGTGTTTGGGTGTCCACTTTATTTGTGTGCAAGTTATCTCAAAGTTTGGTATTTCTTGGAATGAAAGCAAGTTTGTAGAAACTGGGCTAATGTCATTATGTTGTTTCACCAGGTTCATGAGCACTCTCAGTTCTGTGTACTTGGTCCATGAAGGTGAGGTGAAGTATGGGATTCTGTAATAATACTTGTCAATATTTCTGTGTACATGAATAAGACACCACCATTCCCTCCACAGTTTCACTGTGATATAATGTGCCTACATTTTGAGAGCCAGTTGATGCCCGTAATTCAGTGGAGAAAACTAGTTCTAAAACTCCAACTATTAATTTAAAGTTGTTGAAGCCAAGTTTGGCAAGGGAGATTCTTAAAATTTGAACTTAATCCAAATTTTTATGTTACATATGGAAATGAATCATGATTTTAAACGGGGCTCTAAAACCCCCGCAGTTGAATGTCCTTCAAGTGCATTCTGACTAACAACAATTGCATGAAAATTTAATTGGTGACCCTGGTGAGGTCTGAATTATTGGCAATCAATGGTCAATAACCTCAACGGGTTAGTGGAAAAAAATTCAAAATTGTAGAATCATTAGGATTCAACAACTGTTAGTATTTTTGGAGCAGCTGGAACTGGTCAACCAGGTCCAAAATATATTTTGAGACAATACCACTGATGTCACTGTTTCCTTTAAATTCAACTATTTGGAAAATGGAAAGAGTTTTGTCAATCACGTTTGTTTCATTATAGCTCTGTATGTATTTGTGTTTTACTGGCAGTCCATAAATTTCACTTCAGTGCCATTCAACTGTGGCGGCCATTTTGTTGCACCACCAGGCTATCGAAAATTATTTTCAAATTCCATATTTAATCGTTATTTTGAAAACTTGAAAATGCCATGTTTGGTGCTCTTCTGTGCCAACTAATTATGGAAGTTGTTTTGAAACCTTCCCTCAATGTTTTTCTTTCAAAAACTACTATATGTTTGCATTAAGGTAGATTATAACACAGTGGCTTGACACAGTACTGTGGCAGTCAACTTTTTGTTGACCTTTATATGCAAGCGGTTTGATTTTGAGTTATAGTAGCCACCTGTATCTGTCTAAATGTTGACAGTAAGAATCAACTATTTTTATGTGTGGTTAAAATATTATGAAACCTACCTGAAGAACCCGTCCTCAGATTTATCACGTAACACGAAAGTTGGAGTAAATCTCTAATTCTAAAGATGTTATTCCCTACGTACTTCCACAGCTAGGTGGCACTGCAAAAGTGTTGGTTGTACATTGTTGTTTAGGACACAATGACTCATTTTAGCATCAATTTTAATGACGCTAACACGAAAGCGTGCGTGTTCCAAACATGCAAAATCATTGTTGTTTGGACACAGCACCTCCTTTTCAGGTGTAATGGCAAATTCGTGCAAGTAGTGAATAGTTTTCCATTGATTGCAATGATGCGGGCAATAAACAAGCATTTCCACTGGTAACCATGAAAACTCATTAGGCAACCGGTCCTGCTCCTCATTATCTCTTGTTTATTCGTGTTTCCTTGAAATGCTAATATGAAGTGGGCGCTGGGTTATCTTAGAAGGACGACTGGATGTTAATTTTTTCACATTGTTATTGATTTCACTCCATGGTGTGCTGGCTTGATGATAAGCTCCAGAGAGACCTCTGCGGTATATCTATGTTTGTACAGTGTTTGTGCAGCACAAGGTTTTTACCTCTGGGGGACCACCGCCTCACTCGACTGATAAAGGTTAAAGGCTCTTGATGTGGTTGGATTTTGAAATCGTTCTCGCTGTAATTGACATCCAACGTTGTTCAGGGTAAATGATAACCTAAATAGTAACTGTCACTGGATTGGTTTTCTTTATGTTAAAAGTTGGTGAGCACTATTCTATGTGTATTCAGTGGCCAAATGGTTCACGGCCAAGAGGTCATGGGTTCTTTTCTCCATCTGGACGAGCTGTTGTTCCCATGACCAAGGCTCGGTAGACTTTTTTAAAGTCATCGTGACGTGAGAGGGCCTCGTACCTTGCTGAGCCTTGAGTCCTTTAAGACTCTTAAAAGAAGAAAGAAAATTGTAGAACATGTAGTTAAAATCAGCGTGTGTAATTATCGGCGCACCTGGTGATAACAGATCTAATTCAGGGTGCAATTCATATGTACTAAGTTTTGATTTGAAATGCCACATGTTCATCGTTTTTGTTGCTATTACTATTATTATTATTTTTGTTATTATTGCCATCGTCGTCAAATTTTTAGCATCACCATTATGGTAAAAATTCTTCAATTTGGGACAAAAATATCTGCTAAAATTGCCATACTTCTGTTTTTCACGAGCTTACCACATTACTGCAAGTGCCCAACATCTTTAAATTACCAAATGATTTTTTTGTTGATGTTTGGCCATGCAAACCATAATAAATCAAATTATTTTTTCCCAAACACTTATTTTTGCTGGGAAATTTGACAATTAAA
The DNA here is from genome assembly GCA_002633005.1 of Phoronis australis. Classification (NCBI taxonomy): domain Eukaryota; kingdom Metazoa; phylum Phoronida; family Phoronidae; genus Phoronis; species Phoronis australis. The sequence goes on from NMRA01000788.1 coordinate 89,351, forward strand.
ATGAAATTTCACCTATGCGACTTATTGTGTCCCAAACCGCTTAATTTTTACCGAATATCAGAATCAGAAAACAAGTAGACATTTTTTTTTACATGAATTCATCTTTCAAATTCCTTGTTATAGGTTCAGACTGCCATCTGAGTGAGAGCAATGGAGAATTTGTACAGATACCAGAGGGACGCAGAACCTGAGGCCAAACCCCAGATGGCCGACTCACCGAGTGCATCTCCATTGGGCGGAGACGCTACCACAGTGGGGCCTGACGTCACCACAGCGGAACCAAATATACTAGACAAAGCAAAAAATAAACTTTTAGAAGAACTAAAGAAATTGCCATGTGAGTAGAATGTGTTTGTAGTTGAAACATAGAAGGGAATTTTCTGATTATTACTATAATGACTACATGCGTTTTTAGTTGGAGGTTATGAGATATGGTAGGCTTCGACTTTAGCAAAAGCCAATTCCGTGTATGAATATATGATTTGATTTAGCAAAAATTCCAATTCACCACGAAATCTGCCTTTGGACATATCCGAGCATGTACTCAGAATACTACAGGAAGTAAACTGATGGGAGTTGTAATTGTTCAACAAAACCTGAAAGGATCCATTTGCAACTAGTGCGCTGACATGTCCTGATTTGATCGTCCTTTGGTAGGCAGAGATTCCTAAGAAATTCCTGATTTTCCGTTTGCCAAAAAATAGCCTGGACAGTCTCATTTTCGACTGTTGCCAAATGTGTGTCGTTTGAAGGGGCCAGGACTTTCGCTGGCCCGAGTACTGGGTTTCCTTGTTTTGGTGAACTCATTTCCCGTTTGGTGACCCGACCTTGGGAATTTTGCAAGTTACAGTTGGCGAGTTGACGTTACGCTAAGCATCAAAGCCTGATAAAGTACACATTTGCATATTATTAATTATGGTATTGCTGACAACAACACTGTACTTGGTTATTGATCTGTGTTTTAGACAATTCAATTATCATAGAAAAGACATAATGTCTAATTCCCACTGCTTACAAAACATTGCAAGGTTTTGCTTGATGCTTAATATTTACGTAGCCGAGTTCATAAATATCTTTCAGTTTGGGACAGTGAAAATTTAATTATTTTCCTCAAAAGGTCGCAGCTTGGAAATGGATAATTTCGGTTCTCCTAAATTCAAGAATTACCGGTAGGACCAGTGAAAAATTATTATTCACCTTGATGATACTATGGCGACTCATGAAAACGAGGTGTCAGTGGCTGTATTCGACAATTGTATCAAGTGCAGAGTCTATTATCAGACTCTTCTGATACAAAACACAGTGTCTGATAATAGAGAAACATTCATTATGAATGCCAAAATTGCCCATGTCCCAATCTTCAGAATCAAGAAATTCAATTTCGCCGTAAGTTTCAGCATCCCAAATTTTAGAGACTATCCCAAACTGGAGAAGTTTTACCGTGGATAGTTGAATAGGTTTTGCAGTTTTTGAGTTATGAAATTGGAATGTGGCACATAAATCTTCATATCAGCGATATAGTCATGATGTATATTTTATTCAACGTCGTTGGTCACCATTGGTGTATGAATTTTTACCGAGACTAAAATAGTTCTTGAAATTCCTCGTTTTTCCTGAAACATGTAAAACCAAATTAAATGGTTTTCCACGTTCACGTTTTGTACCGCGGCTACCTTCGGACAAGTTTTTAAGAGATTGTGAGTGTACACAACGTCGTTAAAAGCCTTTGAAAAATGAAAAAAGGGCATTTTGGCAATTATTTTATCTGAGGTTGGGGAGATTTTAACATATTGACACTGCTTTAAACACTGAGCATTGCAACAAGAAATGTTTGACAACAAACAGGGATGACTGAAGGAAATTGCTTATTGAACAAACAACCTTTCATTATATGCCCTCTCCCCCTTCTCGTGTTGTCTTTTTTAGCAAATTGATTATGAGTGGGACTGCCAGATTGCCTATTCTTTAGAACTGCTCTTGGGACAAAAATAATGTTCTTATCAAGGCATCTCCATCTGTGTTTGGCTGTATTAGCATTTACTCAGAGTATCCGTGTATGTATTGGGAAAACATGGCTTAATCTCTGAAGGTATATAGACAGAGATGACAGAGCCTAGCAACTGCGACTTAAGATTTATGGAGACACAAAAATGCCTTTAATTATGAGGGGTTTATGGTTTTATTGTTTTAACAACCCAGGCCTCAAAGATTCAATACACTGACAAGACTGTGGTACTTTCACGCAGATAAGTACGTGTGTTGCACTAACTTGAATTTGGGTCGCAGAATGTCCATGCCTGGCTTAGCTTCTTAGTGAAAATGGTCCAAGAACAGGTTTAAACAGACTGCTTTGACCAAAAACATTACTTGAGTACGATACCGTCCACCGTGATCTTACTCTTTAGTAGGTCCGCATTCAGTTTTCGCGTTTCTGAGGTCATGCTGTTTTTCCTGTTGCCGAAAGCAATACGATGTGACCGGGGGTCAGCAGGGTTGAGCATAAAATAGTGGACTGCCTGAACACATTTTTTAAAGTCAGCATTGAGGAATTTCCATGTAATAATCTTAAGTCAAATTTAGTGAACACTTCTTTATAGCAAATCCGGTAGTCATTGGCTGGTGCTGTAGTTGTAAGGATTTAAAGAAGTCGATGAGCGCAGCAAAGTATTTACATAGACATCACTGTGATGGTAAAAGTCATAATTAGCTCAAATGCTTCCAACTTGTTAGAGAGAATAATGGGGCTATTCATCAATAGGGTGCTGGCTAGTTCCACAAAGAATTTATCTTGCATGAACTTAGGCTTAGACAAATCTTCTGTGCTCACTAGTAAGGCAGTATGAAGGCTTCTGTGTGAAATCAAAGCCTACCATATCTGTTTGTGTTTTTCAAACACCTATTTGAACATCATTGCATTCACGTCAGTCATTTCTGTGAATTTCTGAAAGCAGGCGCATGTTTTTTTGTTGTCCAAACTTTGTAAATGTTCCGCTGTAGGTCCTCTGGATGTAATCAGATCTGAAGTTGGAATTATTTTACTTGTTCAAAGATTCTTGTGGTTTTCCCTGAAAAGGTCGTCAAAAAAATTCTGACAACAATTCTTGTTTCGCTCAGAAGTTATCTCCCTTTATGTTGAACATGCCACTGTGATCCTTGCAGACACTTGTAGAAACACTTAAGATAAACCTTCACTGATTTGCACATTGTTTTAACCCAGGAAGAGTATTTCATCCATCAAATCTCGACATGCAAACTGTATTGATTTCTTGCTGACACTCTAATCCCTGACTATTCAGTATTCTGTGAATGTTGTTTTCTTTTGAAGAAATGCAAACCCCACGTCTTACTCAGATAACTGAGTCCCCTGTGTTAATTTGGTCCCTCGAGGAGCAAACCTTGCACTTAAGCTGCGAAAAAATCTCCGTAATGAGAAAAAAATCCCACTGTGCTAGATTACTAACACCCTTAGTTATGTGATTTTATCCCTTTGCCGCAGACATAGGGTAATTATTTTTCTTAGATTACATTAAAATCTCGCCAATTTCGGACAAATAGAATTGCCGATATTGTTCTTTGTTTTCATTTTTCAACGACTTCCAACATCGCTGTCAATGCCAACATTTTTTCTAAATGTTGTCCGTCTGCAGCTGTGGTAAAGAATTTGAAAATTGTAAGGGATAAGTTAATTAGTTCTATTTATTCTTTTTGACACAAGTGAAAAATTTGAATTTTACTCGTGTACCATGTTGTGTCCTAACTAATAGTGAGGTTTTACCATAGTACATTATAGATTTGAATGCTTAGTGACTTAAACAACTGGGGCTGATTTTGTAAGTTTTCCTTCCATGACTAAGTTTACTCAATGAGAGCGATGATGAATGTGGCTTGTTTGAGTTCATATGACTAGCCAGTGAAGCTGTTGACAAAACGCAACCACTGTTGTCACTAGGTATCCTTACCATAGGTGGCGCTCAACAGTTTTTGCTGATTTGGGGCTTGAAAAACCAGGTGGAGCCAGCTCTAACAATGTGTTCTTCAGACCACAGGATGTTCAAAACCAGAGTATAATGAGCCAAAGACTTCAAAAAACTTGTACTAATTCTGTTGAAACTGATTCCAAAGCTAATTCTTCCACCTTTTACGACTACGGGAATTGCAGCCGGCTACTTGAAAAAATGAGCCAAAATACGCCAAATCAGAAGTATTCACTTCAAAGCCACCATTTGCATGCGATTACTAAGAAGAGAGAGAGGCAATGCAAGGATACCCAAATTTTCAAGTAGTAAAGGTTTGGAAAAACCGCGGCTGAGCAAAAAGTGGGTCGAGGGGTCAACAGCTGACAATCTTTCACTCAGAACCAACGATTCAAAAGTGAAGCAAATGCCATTTGTAGCCTTCACATGCAGCGCAGTACTTGAAATGCCCAGCCAATCCAGCGGACGCCACTTTTTATGATATTGGGGGAGCTAAATCCAACCATTGAGTGCTACTATACTCTAGAATATTTTAACCTGTGAAGGCAGTATACTGTAGTAATTTAATCTAAGTCTGAACACATAAGTCAGTTTGCTGGAATAACCTCTGAAATAACCCTCTAAGTGTTCATGGCCTAAGTTAAAGGTTAGATTTCTCTAAAAATGGGGGTCATGCAGGACCTTGTCAACTTGTCAGTGTATTTAGCCACATATCTACAAAATTATAGATTTTAACTCTGTTAAAGTATACTTTTTCTGAAAGTAAAATGGCTGTAGGATTCGGTATTTGACTTCAGCTATTAATTGGGTCAATTGACTTCGTGTTTTTAGTAAAATTTAGAAAAAAGGACAAATACATCCATAGCAAGACAACGGTATGAATAACATTTACCAAATTTTCTTTGCTATAAAATATACAAGGTAGAATCTCAAAAACACTATTGCAGTTTTTCTAAGTTATCATTTCGCTTTTAGTTGATGCCACTTTTGCGTTTTTTTATAAACATCATAAAAATCCTAATTATTGATAGCCGCTCTTGCAAAACTGGAATCAACAATGCCAATACATCTGCTTATGGCGTCACTGTGAATTGTGAAGTACACATTTTTGAAGTTAGGAGAGACTCGCACAAAATCAATTCTGATTTTTGTCTCGAAGTATCTTGAATCCTTAAAATGTCAAAAAAGATCTCTTCAAATTTATAAATTTTCTGTTTACGATGGGATTTTATGGGCTGAGAAATTTCAAAACACGTGCATAATGTTGTTGCGTTACAAATATGGCCAATTTTCTACTAGATCATCAGCAGTTAATGACGCCAATTTAAAGCCTACTGTGAAAGTGGGGGCTCAGGTAATTGGCCCTCATTATTAGTGTGTGGTAGCTAATGATTTATCTCATGTCACTGATTGGGCTGTCGGAGTTTGACCACACTGTCACTAAGGTTACCAGATGGATGTTCATGAAATTTGGCAATTAACTGTCTGTGAAGGAGATGACTGCATTTGCAATGTTTCAGAAAAAAATGACTTATAAGCGTAATCCCAAAGAGGCCTTTTTTCATTTATATCACGTGACGTACATAAGCATGGCCAGAAGTAGTAAGTTTTCATAACTATCACAAAGTGCCTCCAGTCAATTTTCAAGTTATGAGTGAAATTTTTGGTCTCAGGATTGGTGTTCACTTTCATCGGCTGGGTTGTTTGAGCATAACAGAGGTGCTGGTTATTTTACCACTAGTGAAGTTAGTTCGTATCCAGTGGAAAAGAAATATTGAAGAAATGTAATAAAATCTGGAAAATATTGCAACTTTGAGTTGTATAATCTCAATGCCGGGGATGTCTTGAATTGGTGTGCAATTTGGGTGTTTCTGACAATAAGTAATCTGCTCATCTCCGTTTAACCTTTTCGATATTTATAATATCCTGTGGTATTGCACCAAGTATGCTCAATATAAATAATTCAGTGATGGCATTTCGTTTTGTTCCAGAAATGTAATGGAGATTGCTTGGACCATTGGTCAATGATCATACAATATTCATAGTAGAGTTGTTTCCGGGTATTGAGATACACTACATGACAAATTGAGCAATCAGACAAAGTAGCGTTTCCCATATCATGACTGCTAATTCAGCTAACAGCATAAATGATTGGTAGTAAATATTGGGCTGATAGAGTTCCACTTACACAGAAATGGCTTATCCACCTAACTTTCTTCTCAATGCCCCATCATTCTCGTCCATCGAGGGAGACTACCCTGACGGTGAATTCAGCTTCCACCCAGCCACCATGACGAGGAATTCCGGGTCTTTTTGCCTGAATACTTTTGGCTTGTACCATATGTTATTGCTATTAGATGTTACAACCGGTGGACACTGAAAACTTTCGCATACTGCCAGGCACTGATTGTGTGAATGTCGGTTTTTCCTCTGTCTTTGTGCTGTGCTTGTCATCGCTGGCCATAAGAGTACATTGCGAAACAACAACTGCACCTACACTGTCTGTTAAAATTGATCAGACACCCCTATGAACGAAGCTTGGTGTGTCAAGGGGACAGTAAAGGGCTATTTATGAATGGGCTAATTATACTGCTGCTTACAATAGTTAGTTTGGGGGGGGGGTTATAATGCTGCACTATGTGTTTAAGTGAGATATGATCAAAACACATAGAGAATCTGTTGCTGTAATGTAGACTGATTCAATAATCATTGTACCTCGTATTTCAGTGCCGATATGGGCAGATGTACACTGATACAATAGTCATTGTACCTTGTTGTATTTCAGTGCCGATATGGGCAGACTTACACTGATACAATAGTCATTGTACGTTGTTGTATTTCAGTGTCGATATGGGCGGACTTACACTGATACAATAGTCATTGTACGTTGTTGTATTTCAGTGCCGATATGGGCAGACTTACACTGATACAATAGTCATTGTACCTTGTTGTATTTCAGTGCCGATATGGGCAGACTTACACTGCTACAATAGTCATTGTACGTTGTTGTATTCAGTGTCGATATGGGCGGACTTACACTGATACAATAGTCATTGAATGTTGTTGTATTTCAGTGCCGATATGGGCAGACTTACACTGATACAATAGTCATTGTACCTTGTTGTATTTCAGTGCCGATATGGTCTGACTTACACTGATACAATAGTCATTGTACGTTGATGTATTTCAGTGCCGATATGGGCAGACGTGGCCATTGCGGTGGTGGTACTCATCATTATCCTCATCATATGTGTGTGCATCTGCAAGAAGTGCTGCTGTAAGAAGAAGAAGAAGAAGGATGGAAAGAAGGGAGCAAAGGGCGTGGTCAACCTCAACAGTGTCAAGCTATTGGGCGACGGATACAAAGAGGGGGTAAGGACATCGATCATTGCCCATTTGAGAATTGGTAGTGGCCCTTGTTTACCAACCATCAACATGACGATGGTGTATTTGTTATCAAATCGGCACTTTCAGGCGTGGCCTGTTGCTTATTGCTCTGTAATGTCTGCAACAGATTGGTCAAAAGTAATAACACAGAACGACTACGTAAATTGTCATCACGACTGCTGAGCATGGGCTGAATACACCGCCACAGTAGTCATTACAAGAAATCTACTAAAGAATGTACTCAGAAGAAATGGTGTTCTGTGTTTAGGATTTTTACAGAAATGGCGAGTCATACTGGATTATTTTCGCTGTAAGACACACAAGTGCTGATGTCTCGAACAATGTGCCATCACCAACTCTAACTAAAGGCTATCTGTGTGTAGATGGTCATGGTTTGTTGCTTAGGTGTTCATGTGCATTAGCAACTTTTTTGCCATGCCCACTATTTCAGTGGGTACTTACACGCCGCCATTATGGATTTTTTTTTTCAGTTTTGGTATGTTACATTCATATTTTTTCAACAAGTCCGTTTTAGAACTTGAATTTTAATCTCCCATTCATATTTATGCTTAAAACTGAGTAACATTTATTGCGAAGCAAAGTCAAGATGACAAAAGCTTGTTTAAAGCAAAGTCAAAGACAAATAACTATAACCATTTCTGCATTTTAGTTCTGGCTTTAAAGTTTACAAGCACAGTTGACGTAACCAAGGGTGTTTTAATGTGGAAAGCCTGAGCTAAACTTAAGCCCTGTAGACTGTTATGGTGACGTGCATTTTTACCTTGAAAGTCTGACAATGATGTCTGTTGTTTTCAGGTGCAGCCAGACTTGGAAGAGTTGGAGGTGAATATGGAGGACAACGAGGATGCCGAGAGCAAAAAGTCTGAAGTGAACCTCGGCAAGCTACAGTTCAAACTGGACTATGATTTTCAAAAAGGAGAGGTACTGAATCAAATGGATTTTGTAATCAGTTTTCAGGATTTGAGTTGATGGAATTCAAAAAACGAGTCGACATATTTTTCGGCCTTGTAGCTTGAAAGTTTCTATTTGCTGAAAAGTTTCAGTTTCAATTGCGATTGTGCTCTGTTTTATTAACTCCTTCCTTGATGAACTTTTGCACACTCTGTTCGTAGTTCGGTTCAGTTGGTCCAAAAGAAATGTGTTTTTGGCAAAAAAGCTATTTGGGATCGATTTCACAATGACCAGTACTGTAGTGCAAATAAGTTCAGTTAAAATGTGCATTAATGGTTCCACTAAACATGCATCTCATATAACAGCAAAAATTTCCTGTCCTAAAAAGAGATAACGTTACAAAATCTACTCCAAATTACACTTTGTTATTTACCTTATAAAATTTCAATCCACTCTAAACTGAATTATTGCCTGTCAATTTTAAACCACCAGCTCCAGAGGGTAACCAGAGTTCTGGGTATTTTTGAGAATCCGTTACATTGATCACAGATTTAATGCTGTAATCGCGTGTCATTTCAGTTGGCCGTGACGGCGATACAAGCCGCTGACCTCCCGGGAATGGACATGTCTGGCACGTCTGACCCCTACGTCAAAGTCTACATCTTGCCTGACAAGAAGAAAAAGTTTGAGACAAAGGTCCATCGTAAAACTCTCAATCCGGTCTTCAACGAATCTTTCACTTTCAAGGTGAGACAGCATGCACTTTTCTCACACACCTTTAATGCCTGAATTTATCCCATCTCTGTAATTTGTTTTGGACATGTTGTTTATTACCAGATTGCTGTTAGTGCTGTGTTCATACAGCCAGATTGCTAAACTGGTTGGTTTACTGGAACCCGAGATGCGAATGTGAACGCAGCATTGGTAGCTGAAAACATGGTTGATTTGTCTGCTGTGAATGCTGTTAAAACCTAGGGTCGCTATTGCTGAAACTGGTCTACAAACTTGAACAAAATTATTTGCCATTTTTACAAGACTTTAGTTGACAGAGGTGCCCTAATCTATTGTTTTGCCTCTGTCATCAGTCATCAAAGGTGTTGATCAATAATGCAAGGCTGTGAATGACATCCTGATGCTTATTGCCTTATGTCTAGGTGATCCTGTTGTGGAATAATGATTTGAATTTCAGCATGTGGTAGCTGTTGGAAAAAATTATACTACAAACTGTTGAAGGAACGAAATAAAGTTTCCATTTGTATTCTTGTTGAGAAATGTGACGAAACATGTCGACTGTTTAGTCTCGCATCGAGGAAGGAGTTCTGTCCATGCAACTTTTCTGGCCTAAGCTAGAGATGGACCTATTTTAGTGACAGTATGTCTGGGGCTGAAACGACATGCTTCTGGTGTCTGCTTGAGCGTACTTCAACCCATCTGAATGGCAGCCAAGTTCCTGTCATGAAGCCGTGTTTGCTATGTGGACAGCCAGCGTCTACCTCACTCTTTTTCCCTCTTTTATTTTGTGTTACGTGACGTCAGCTGTGGCCTGTAAACTCAAGGCAACAAGCTGAACAGTGCACTGTGCATGCTGGAGAATGCTTATACCAGATTCATCTGGTCTCACATTCAATCCCTCTGCTGTTATTTGTATTGTAATTTCTTGACTGTACACTGAGCCCTTAACGTGCCACCAGTGAAGCGAAATGTCGGCTGCTGCTGAGATCAGCATTAGATTATGCTTGAACAGAGTGCTTGTTGTGTTAACCAATTTGAAAGTAATCGTGTGGTACTATACCACCATTTCTCTGGAACTGTGTACACACTAAACTCTCTGCTGACACCGCTGAAACTTTCGTTCTTGAAAACGTGTTTTGCCCTTGACGTCTTAAAGTTTTTTGACCAGAGTTGTGCTCATCTGATCCTTGTGTTTACTTTAAAGAGCAGTAATTCACAGCAATGCATTAGCCAAAGATATATTTTTGGATATTTTTTACCAAGCCTTCATTACACACATGATCAGAGAATAATTGGTGCAATTTATCACAGTTCACACGTACTGTTTAAATGTGTGACCACCTTTTCTTTTATGAGTAAAACGCGCGACTTGACTGAAGTGGTGTTGTAACTGGCCTCTGCTAAATTTAACTGACCGCTGTCTCACTAGTTCCTTGTTAAGATCCAGTTATTGATTATTCAAATGCAATCAATTTCTTGCAGGATCTATCTACACGCCTTAGACCATTCTACACTAATGGTTGTGTGTGCTCCTTGTGCTACATAGATCGGCTCAAAATATCTGTGAATTAACGGAATATTGATGTTTTTATACAGGCATTTTGGCCTACTATGTGCTTAAGCATTACTGCTGTATTGTACAGTCATCAGTTGATTTAACATTTATTTAATTGTCCATGCATTGATGACTTGGTGGATTACATCCACAACAATTTTTCTGTGATTATATGATCAAACGGTCTCGTTTAGTTGGTTCAATCATACATTCCTTGTAGCTGAGGTTGGCTATAACCAAAGCAATCTGTACGTGGTACTCTTGCTTGCGGCTTTGGGATGAAATGTTTTGAGCAAATGAACGTTATATATCAGGTGGTTGTAATGCAGCTGTTTGCTAATGTCACAACCCACATTTACATAATTATCTTTGACAGTTTTGTCTGTGCCAACAGTTAGATCTGTCCTGTCAGTGTAACAGGTCTTGTTCTGAGGATGTCATGCCTAGAAAGTGGATTTTATTTTGAGGGAGTCTTAGATTTTTCAGCGGCTAGACAAACTGTCGAAGGTGTCAGGTGACGTAAGAATTCTCTGGTCTATTTTTCTGTTCCTGGAAAAAATCTGCCTTTGAGTTATGCCCAAGATAATCTCTAAACCAAAGTTTCACAGTTCCAACACTGGAGTTGAATGCAATTAGAGTAACCTGCATTCCAGGCAGGAGTTGTCCTCCAATTGTCTTGTTGAGACGCTGTTCCAGGCCAGTGCAGTGAAGGTGAACCTGAAATTGGTGGAGCTCCTGACTAGAAGAAAGGTCAACGTTGATTTGATTGTAATGTCATTTGGCCTATTGTTAACATAATATCCAGAATCATCAGCTTATTGTTATGATCAATGCTGACTATTACATCATAAACTGCTTCCCTGTTTCATGACATGAACTTAAACTACTAGACTTATTTTACTGTGGTATTAATATCCCTGTGGTTGAAAACAGAGTGCGGATGTTAAAAGACAATGAGCGATTTTTGCAAGAATTTTTTGAGCTGGTTTGCGTGGAACGACTTGCGCAACGCCAGCTATTGTTAGTTCTACCCCCTGTTCCCCTAAACACTGCTTCCTGAGGGTTGTCACCCTAACGAGAAGGGGTCTGTCACGTGACCCTCCGTCGTCATGTTGTCCCTCTGCCGCACTAAAGAGTTTCTTTTTCTTCTTCCCTCTCCAATTTAACTCACCCAGAAGGTAAACTGTTTTCACGCACGTCTTGTCGGCATGCTGGCATACGTATTTATACGGTTTTTAAGTCGTGCCAGTTTCTTTTTCCATTGTTTTACATGATTGTTCATGGTTCTTTGCCACCTGTATTGTGCCATGTGTTTTTGTGTTGACGTTTGTTGTGTGAGTTTATGATTGACGTGATTCGTAGAGACGTATTTCTTCTAGTCACTCATGTTAAAGCGAGGTGGCGCTCACTTTCAGATTACGTAATGTCTGGACTTAAAACAAGTTTGAGACAGTTTTGACATGCCAAAAACATTGGTGAGTTCCTCCCCAACTTGGTACGATCCTGGAAAATTTGAAGTATTAATCTGTGAAAACTCGAATCTTTCTTACCTGACGTAAAATCGAAACAAAGCAAGATTCACCTCTGATATACATTTATGTCCCAACATGAAAGGTACACTATGATGGGCACTCGCTATCTCGCTTTAAACAATTGTTTTCAAATTACTTTTTTTCATGGCATCCTGTACTGTGTCATTAATTCCCGTTTGCGCTTGTTTTCAGTCCATGCAATGTTAATCTTCTAGTACTTAATCAATAACCGTTCACCAAAATCTCTTGCGACATGCAGTTGTGGATGAAAATGAGCAACATCTGTCATGTCAGTGACTCGCCTTGTGGCCTTAAGAGTGCCGCCCTTTAACTCACTTGTGACACAAAATTACTCTGGCTATTTCAGCAAACAGTACTTTACTAAGTTATGGATAATCTTTCTAAATGAATTATTACGGTCAAAACCACAAGTATGAGTTGTAGACAGGAGTTACTTTTCTTCAATGTCCAATTTTGTATTTTCTGATCTCAAGGGACTGTTGCGAGGCATAAAACTTAATTTATAACTGTTTCTTGTTTTTAGCATGATAGCTAGACTGAAGCACATAAGCGAGTGATATTGGTTCTCTATGTGTTCTGCTTTCTTCTAAAATCAATTATTTCTCTCACTTTTATTTCCACGGTCACCTGTTAATTGCTATGTGCTGTCAAGATTGTTTTAGACAAGAAAATCTTCAAGAGTAGTTAGGGTGTTAGCCTAGAGAGGAGTTGTTGTGGTAGATTGCACAATCATTCAAAGCTAATGGAACACTGTCTTCTTTATCATCTAACACACTTAAGCTGTTTTTACACGAGGAAAATTTGTCATAGTGCGAGTTGTCACGGCGCGAGTTCAGCGCCGCTTAAATCATATTTCCATAACATTAGATCACAAACTGGATCAGCAGACTTACCCCGCATGCTCGCATAAACAATAGCGAAGGTCCAAACCACGTGGAATGCCAACACATTACCGGTATATGTGCTATTGGGCAAGGGTAACAGAGATGATCCCTTCCATCTTGCCCCAGTTTGTATTTAGATGACGTGTAGTTGACACTGGGGCAACAGACTGAGTGCAACTTGCTCTACCTCTCAAACCGATGTCAAAAATGCACGCCACAGTGTCAGATAGCTCCGTGTCAGTCTTGTTTACACACCCCTATCGGCTGTTCCATGTCAACTATGCCTCGTGTAAACGCGGCTTAAGTGAGACTTCGATACTATGTAATAAAATTAACTTAAAGCTTGGTAGTTGCTCTCCTTAAATACTTTGCTAACCAATACAAAGTTGTTGTTGCGCAAACCTTAGAGTGTAGAGTAAAACTAACGTGCGTCAAACTCTATCTTTCATTGTTGTCGTTGCAGTTCAGTCAAGAGTAGGTTAGCTACAGCCTGATTCTTGTTTCGCTCTTGGACCAACTTTCCTTGCTGCACTCTGTTAAAATGCTGACGCTCAACCATGGCCTGTTGCAGGTACCCTACGCCGAGATGGGCGGTAAGACATTGGTGTTCGCCATCTATGACTTTGACCGGTTTTCCAAGCACGACCAGATCGGTCAAGTGTTGATACCGCTCAACTCGATAGATTTGGGTCAAGTTGTGGAGGAGTGGAGAGACTTAACGAGTCCCGATGATGAGGAAAAGGTGTGTGCTTCATCTCATTGCATTGTTTGATAAATCGACGTACTTTGATGAATACATTCATGGGGAGTAGTGCCTCAGCACCAGCTAGAAATAGTGTAAACTAGGCGACTGACAAGTTGGTTAACATCCTGGACTTGCTGTGTCTGGTACGCATTGAAACCTGTGTAAATGTGGTAACTGTGCCCTTTTTATGTATCCAGTTTTCTCATTGCATGCATTAAAACCTGGTGCTGCATCGTGTTTGAGATGTTGTGCACAAAGTTTGGAAATCTTGAGCCATGTTTGAATAACCTTGAGCCATGTTTGAAATGATAAGCCATGTTTGAACAGCCAGAGTTACAAGACTAAGCCATTGGAGTAGTGTTGCATAGTGGTACTTAGTTTCATGATTTCGCTGCTGTGAAAATGATGTGCAACTAATTATTTTTCTGAATTAACAGAAAGGATACTATAAGGTTACAAAGACACGATGCAAAATTTTCACCACGTTCAGGTTAAACCCTGGTGTCTGTTTTCTGGCTTTGTACGCTAAGTTATAGAAGACAACATGAAGTGCAGAAACCTCTGGCTGAATAAGAAACATCTTTATAATAGTTAGCTGCTCACCCAATATCGTGATGACAGTATAGCTTTGTTAGATTGTTTCATTGATGCAATTAGGGTTCAGTCATTTAAAACAGTGTTTCTCAACTCAATTTCACAATCAATTTCACAGAGATTCTAATTTGCTTTTGGGAAGAGGCTGATACTAGTATTGGCAACAATGGAATCATCTTGAGGTGGTTTGTTCACAGTTGGGGGTTAATTTCATTTTTTGGCAATTTTTCGTCAGTCGGCTGTGTTGAAAGAAATGAAGGAATTTAGCGCAGATTTCCTACTTCAATCTTTGGAGGATCGCTGTAATACTGAATAGATTTCTGGGCGTTTTTAGGTTTTACTAAACGTGTTACTAGGTAGAATGTTATGCTTTATTCTACTTCTTTCCAGGAAAACAAACTGGGTGACATCTGTTTTTCTCTCCGCTACGTTCCAACAGCGGGTAAGCTGACGGTTGTCATACTGGAGGCGAAAAACTTGAAAAAGATGGATGTCGGCGGATTGTCAGGTAAAAGCAGTTTCGGCAAACAATCACTTCAGCACACTTCAACAAAATTTTGGGTTTTTTATTAAAAAAAATTTCAGGAGGTACTTGAAATCTTTTAAAAATAAGAAAAATGGATTGTTTTGGATTTTCAGGTAAACAAGCACCTCAAGTCACTCTGTTCAGCATAGATTTGTGGACAATGGTAAAATACCAATATTATTGCCATGTCTGCAGGTCACTTGCATTGAAAACTATTTATCTCATGATGTTGGTATACGGTACTTGAAGTGAGTATCTGCACAGTGTTCAAATGTTTCCTTCAGGGAAATTAATGTGCTTTACATTTTCAGGCATAACCTATATCGTGATTGCCTTTTTTGAAGTTACAGCAAATTCTCACCAAATTTCTGACAAAATAGAGTGCCAAAGTTGCCCCATTATTGTAATTTCTAAATGAACATTGTGATTACCCACAACTTCAAAAAAAAATGTTGCATGATGCCAACTTACTCGAAAATGGGGAAGCATACTTGTCTGCATATTGAGAAAATGAATTTTCACTTGTCTGCCATCTTGTGTCCGAAATTTGTGAGATTTTGCTGTGTTACTGTTTTTATGAGCGCTCTCCTATTTCAGGCCACACCGTCCTATCTCATGCCTTACTGTTACAAGTGGGTCATGCTAGTGATTGTTTGTCCATACATTTCACTTTGGCATTTCATAGTCGATTTATTTCAGTGAATCGAGCTGTGAGAAGGGCATCTGTAGCGGTTGGCCACAGATTATCTATCCAGAGATTGACCTTTTTTGCCCTTTATGGTAAATCATGTGATGGGTCCTGGTCATAGTGTGATGTGCTAACTCTGTAGGTATTCTGCATTGAGATTAAAGATCTGGCATTTATCTTTTGGGCAACGTTATTCAAGCCGCCAGCTGATACATAAACTGAAGACGTTGAATCCTAGCTCATTCGTATTGAAGATTACTGAGCAATCGATGTTTTTAAGTCCCTGTTAACTTTGAAGATTTTATGTCGATTTAAAATCGGTTTGGGGCTCGAGTCGATTGAGGGAGCATGTGACTACGCAAGCAGTCTAGCTTTTGTCGATTCAACTTGTAACCACTTGGGGGTGATTTTAAATCCATTTAATCTTAAATCGATTCGTACCTTGTCAGGTATGAATTCATACTCGAATCGATTTGACGCAGATGTGAAAAAACGTGAGCAGATCTAGGTTGTTGTCTCAGTTCTTGAGTCCACATGTGATTTGATTGTATTACAGACTCTTGAGATGACATTTTACCTTTTAACATCATGGGAATACCCAAAGAGCAAAAATTTCAATAAAATGATATTGAAATAATCTGATCTCCATTAATTATTAAGTAGTTCTTTAGAAGAAGGTCAGAGGTGCACATACATGGGATTATTCCAATAGATGGCGCACCATTCAAACCAGTTTGGTCTTTGTAGTGTAAACTGGGAGATGTATCGACTTGAGCGGGATGAATCATTTCAAAGTATGTCAACTCTGAACTTAGTGTTTTACGGAGCTTAAGACTGCTGGGCAATGCAAGCTTGGAATAAAATTAAAAACATGAGACTATTGTCAACAAGCTTGGCCGAGCTTGATCAGATCAACTCAGTGCAATAAGTACCGGAGTGTGTATATTTATGTGGTGATACTGTGCTTCATATTTGAATACCCACCGAACTAACATAAGGTAGCGGTACCATAATTGAAGCAGTAATATGCTAACACTATTTTTTGCACATTCTACTGGCCCCAGGGTCACTTGTGTATAGTATCAATCACACTCCCCACTTGTTTTATTGACTCGGAGGTACAAATCAGTCTCGTCCTATTTTCAAATAGCTGTGAAAAGAACTCTTCTCATCAACAAGCCGATGCGTAATGTCCAGCGAGCATGTTGGTGTCGGATACTGCCTTGTGCTGAGTCCTGTTGAGTTAAAAAGTCGGGCGTTTGTTGGCTGACTTAAGGTCTTATAACATTCCAGCAAAACCAGTCGCTATTCAACAACACCGTATTAAACCTTACAGTACTGGTGTAATTTGCATGAACAGTTGAATGAAATATTAAGCTGAAGACCATGATGTCTTTACCTTATGAATATTCATGCCGGCGATTGATAGTTTTGTACCAGTAAATTACCCCTTACTGCTGTTGACGTGTTTCCTCAGCACCAGTATGAGGCAGTATCCGTAGCTGACTTGTTTTAACTGATGTTGAGGTTTTGTTCTGTTGCGTCTGTTCTAGCCTTTTGTGATGTTTTGATTTATGGATGTTAATTTATTTCATGTTACACCAATATTGACTGTTAGCACACAATATGAATAGTAATTCTGTTTTATATATGTTATCTTATCTTTGTATTTTGTATCTTTTAAAGTTATGATAAAAGCAATCTTTACAAGACCAAGTGTTCTCAAAATTGTATTTTTTAATGTTTTACTTTCATTTTATTCTTATTTTTAATACTCCCTCTTAGTTTTTGTTTTTGTTTATTCTATCATAGCCAACGTAATAAATACTGCGATCTAATGATTATTCGTTGTATAAAAGATACCCTTTCCTTCAGTTTCACCATTTATAGGACATCAAGTTAGTCATACATCAAAAAAATGGTATGACACAGCTTCAGCTCTGTATGTATTTGATTCAGTATCATGAAATAGGGCCATCCCAGATTACACGGTTGTAGAACTCTCCTTTGTCCCGCTGATAAGAAAGCGTATGACCTGGTTTTGGAAATCAGGCACATTTTTGTGTCTCTCATTGATGTCAGGAAGACAAGGATTTCACATCCCGCTTCCACAGGTTTTTTTGCCCAGTTTATCAAACTTTCTCACATCGGAGTTGCAGCCTACAGCACAGCAGTAATACTTCGTTGGCACTGGAAAGACGAATAGGGTAATGCAACTGAGAAAAACGAGTGTCGCCGTGTAATTTGTCTCAGCCATTTTGTTGTAGCACCACCAGAAATTCAACAATTATTTTACTTACGAATTTTTTAATAACTTTTGGTTTATCTCGAATTTTTTAACATCTTATCGTATTTTAAAAAAGTCGATGTTGATGGCACGCTGAAGGAGCATCACTTGCGGAATACATTTTGATTAAACTGGTTTGTGATGAAACTCATTTCTTGGATTTTTTTAGTAATTAATAAAGCAGAAAGAGTATCTATTAAGTTATCCCTATTGTTAGTGTTTATCATTTGCCCCATCCTTTGCACAGATCCCTATGTGAAACTGACCCTCTATCAGGGCAGTAAACGCCTGAAGAAAAAGAAAACGACGATAAAGAAGCGTACGCTGAATCCCTACTACAACGAGTCGTTCACGTTTGAGTGTCCGTTTGAACAGATACAGGTACTGTTTCGCAGACCCACGTTCGGGGTCTGCCCGGCGGCGAGGCTGTGCATCGCTGGTACATGGCACTATGTACGCGGGACGGTGGCGTGATGATGTCTCTGCTTACGTTTTACGTGGCTCTTAACATTTTTATACTGGTGTAGGAAGGGGGCTTTGTGTGCTGACCAGTGTCTGGTTTGGACGAATTGCATTTTGAAGTGTTCACCATTAACACTTAAACCTTGCAAATGCATCTTGTCGCTTGAAACAAGTTACTTACTTAACAACTGTGACTGTTTAACATTCGACCTTTCTTACATATAATGGTGCCCATCTTCTGAATGCACATTAACACTGTCTGTCAAAGGCCCTTTGCACCTTCGCATCGATCCTGACTTCGTGAACTGAAGCTTTTCCAATCGAGCACTTTGTGGCTTGTGCACAAATGCCTGTGCTGACTTTGTGTTTGAAATGTTTGCGCTAATGTTGGATTGGGCCTTTGGTACTGGATGCGCATAAGGTCTTCTCGACCAGTATGTGTACGTGGCTTTGTTGGCTACGTAACCAGGCGATGGCTTCCATTTTAATGCATGCTGGTCTAAGGCTGTCTGTGTCTTTCTCTCTTCCCACCTCTAGATCCTTACGTTAAACTTTCTCTGATGCTTAACGGCAAGCGCATTAAAAAGAAGAAGACGACAGTGAAGAAATGCACACTCAACCCGTACTATAACGAATCATTCACATTCGAAGTACCGTTTGAACAAATTCAGGTATTGTACTAGTGTGTTCATCCGCACCGCATGTAGGCGCATATCACAAGATCTCCCCGAAGATTGCAAAGCATCTTCGTACAGTAGCTGTCCACAACTTTGGACTTCAAAGATTCTGTCGGGGTTGTTAAAAACTCCTCAGTGTTATGTGGAGTAGTCCTACTGATGTCTGATATGCGTCTATGATTAGTTAGTGTTTAGATTTCATGGATAACACCATTAGCACCCGAGCACACGACTTTACCCACAAATAGTTAAGTGTGTTTGTGTCACCCTGTATTTAAGACAGCACATGTTTAGAGCGTAATTCATTTTTTGTTCAACAGTTTCAACTAGAGCCTTATTTTTTATCATTTCCTAGTTGGTGTGAATTATTTTTTGAAGTAACTGAGTGAAAATTGCCCTCTAGTTAGTCATGAATGTGACACTGTGTGCCGTGCATCTATCCATTTGGTATTCTTAAAGTATGACCACATCACATCTCAAGATTTGAACACTTAATTGTGCATGAGTGTAGGAGTCTGGCCATCACCCACTGAGAAAACGGGGCAAAATCTGTTCACATGCCTGTCAACATTTACTCAGACAGAGTTCAAAACCTTAAAACACGGAAAATAAAACATTTCCACCTTTCCCTAGCCACAACCAATAAGCATGCACTCATAAGCTTCTCGAAGCAGAGAACGCTTGGCTGTTTGCCTGGTGTCCTTGTATGAGTTGTGACGGCTAGATTTCAACGTGGTACTAACATTGGTTTCCTTGAGCCACTGATTATTTCTATGCTCGTAATTTCGCTTTGCGTTTAACACATTCTGAGGTCTGTTTCACTCAAATGCCCCAACTTTACAAACTGAACAAAGACTTGCGCCAAAACTTACAACTGGCCGTAAGTTACGGTAAAAATGTAAAGCTACGACATTTTAGTGACAAAGGTCCCCAGTTTGCTTATATTTTAAAACGTTTTTGCCACTTTGTAACTGCGCATTCTGCATGGCTAATGGGCACTTGTGCATGATGGCTTGCAGTCGGTGACAGTGTTATTTTTGTAGTAATCTTATATGACATTTTGTCGTGTATTTTAAATTTTTCCCATTGAAATCTCGATGGCACAAGGGGTGAATGCCATTCGCGTGCATAATACCATTCCTCTTATAAAATTGGCAGTGCAT
The DNA here is from genome assembly GCA_002633005.1 of Phoronis australis. NCBI lineage: Eukaryota > Metazoa > Phoronida > Phoronidae > Phoronis > Phoronis australis. The sequence goes on from NMRA01000788.1 coordinate 109,490, forward strand.
TGTGATTTCCTTTTGTTGCGCAATGATTATGCATGAATTAATCCTGGGAAAACGGTGTGCTCCGCTGTTGTATTGTGACTGTTTTGAAATTACCATTTTGTTTCTGTTTTTGTTATGACCTTGAAAAATTTCATGACATGCAGTAATTCTTCAATTTACTGCTAAAACTCTCAAGAGTTAGAAAAATCTCAGTTTATAAATTAAAGCATTCAAAGTTCTTTGTTAAACATCTTTGGCTTTCGGCTCGTAGTATATTGTAAATTGTCAGGTAGTATAACAATAGGCACTGTCTAAATTTTGTTCCTGTTCTTAATCTCAGCATCTTTGTTGGTGTTCACCAAGACAGTGGGTGTTGATTTTTTAGTGTCACTCGTAGACCTGCCCTGTTAACCATTGTTGGACTATTTTGGTTGTAGAAAGTCCAGATGTATATCACGGTGGTTGACCATGACAGGATCGGTTCTTCAGAACCCATCGGCCGAGTCATACTTGGCTGTAATGCATCAGGTAAGGTCATCATGTAGTAGATAATTAATAACTTTTAATAATTTTTTTTTAAAGCTGCTATGAACCCATATTCCATCCAAGAAACGAACTTTTGACTTTTTTTAGAATACTTACCACTTTAAAACCGATCTCGGCTTATACCGGCTTTGCGCAAATGAGAAGTTATTTTTCTGTTGGCAAAGAACTGACTGAGATTGTTTTTCTTAAAGATCGTGCTCAGTGAATAAAATGACCCGCTGTGACAAGCCAACTTGTAGAGCTATGGTCTCGTGCAACCTTTACTGTGGCTAAGATACAATGTAAGACCATGAAGTTAAGTGGTCTAAATCAAAAGTCGGTTTTGTTGTATGTTCATTTCTGTGGGGGGGGGGGGGGG
>NMRA01000788.1:110377-137198 GCA_002633005.1 Phoronis australis
GGACTGGACTGTTCCCACAGAACATGAGGTTTCAAAAATGAAATTGCTGAAAATTCAGAGGGGTGGTAATGAGCTGATGAAATAGACTGATTGACAGGAAGGCGTGTCAAGGTAGCAGAACCTGACTGTCAGCCTGAATGCGTTTACTGCCAGTTAAAATTGTTGGTGGACCTTTTTAAGGGGTCAGTACCAATCAGGCCACTGGATTGGCTATCCCTGATGGGTATTCTCTTGTCTACCCTCGACGGGATTTTCCACTGACGTGTTTAGTGCTTGTAACCATTATAGTCCCTCCCCGCTTGTTCTGACTGGCAGCATTTTATCCTTTACAGACGACTGGTGGAAACAAAAAATCAGTGGGAGAGTTCACTTATGGTTAGAGGGTAGAACAGAAGTTGTCGTGCACACCTTCCGATTCCCAGATACTTGTTGGGAATTATTTTGTTAACACTACACGAGTTTAGCTGATCTATTTATTTTAGACGAAAACAAACCGGGAAAAGATGATCGATAACTTTCATCAAAATCCTGTTATTGGCCAACTTCTGTTCTAACCTTCTTTGTTAAGAAGCATCTTGATGATTGCGTTTTGTTGATGTGTTGGTTCTCGCAAACACAATTGTCATTCCTGAATAATGTCTTCATTACTCGATTGTGGCATTGTTGCAAAATCTGTCTAAAGCCACTGATACACACTGGTCACTCCAGGTGATTTAGTGTCACAGTAAAATGGCTACAGAAAACTGATCTCTTGCATTGGACAGACTCAGCAGTCACAACGCAATACCCCAAAAAAGGCTAACTGTCCACCCTAGGGGTGCGAAATACTTAATAGCCTCTCGAGGCAGTACTGTGGATGACACAATACTCATATTAGGTGGCAGCACATTCTCGCTAAACTTATCAAAGAGAATTCACATGGTCAGAGAAACAGTAGTGTCTGTAATACAGGGACTTTCGTCATCATCATCGTTGTTTCTTTTATTACTGTAAATTTCACCAATTTAAAACACAAAATGGCATACTGAAAAGAGGATTTTTTTTCACAAAATGTAAACTGTACCAAATTAATGCTTTATGATTTTTGTAGTTCTGTGCCGTAGTTACTATGAGACAATGTTCGGTGGAATTTTAGGTTTCCGAAATGATGCTAAGAGCATTTGAAAAAATGAAAAAATTCAATTTTAGAAATTATTTTTGTCCAGAATTGATGAGATTTTATCAAACAGCAGGCAGTGAAATTTAGATTTTTGTGCGCCATCTGTTGTTCACATCATGACCTATAATTATTTCAACAAGTGGTGTAAGGGAGACTAATGAAGCTCTGGCTTGCTAATATTATTATTTATAATAACCTATTCACTTGCACTCGTTATTGCTATTTTTATATCATTCGTAATATTATTTGCATTATTATTTTCCCAGGCACAGAGTTGCGACACTGGAGTGACATGTTGGCCAACCCCAGGCGACCCATTGCGCAGTGGCACACACTCCAAGAACTGCCGGAGAAGAGTTGAGCAGTTGCTGTGCTATCACAGAAAAGAGAAACTTCATCGTAAAATATCCTATTCATCAGAATCAGCATCGAGTTATTAACTGTATCAGCAGGTGTATTTATTGCGTACTGATTTAGCTGCGAACCTATTTTAGTGAATTGGTATGGTCGGGTTTATCAGTTCAGCTAAGTGTCGACCCAGCTTGTTGCGAAGAGGACTTGTGTCCAGTTCCCTGGTGCACAAGATATGAAGTCCCTTTTGTAATCTGGGGATGATGGACAGCTGAAATGAATCTCGTAATCGTGGAACGCTGAAATATTTCAGCCTCAAATGGACCAGTGCTCAAACACTGTCCCAGCGCTTGTGCTCTTAGAATCTTGCAGAGTGGAGTACTTAAAAACACTTCGGCTTCGATTTAAAACGCTACGTATGATTGAGTGTCACCTCGAATACCCAGTGTGATTGTAGTAGTGCAACGTTAGAGCACCAATTGTTAGCATTCCATAATTCTTGGGTCAAAGGTCACAGATTCTTATTGCCAAATCCCATGAGTCAATGTGCAATACACAATTCGTGTTTTATGTCACTTTGTTAGCGTGATTTAAGTTATATTGCTTTTTTAGGTGTGTGTGTGTGCATACCCCAGTAGCATCAGTTTGATGCAAGTAAATGCCCACTTCCTTCCTGGCTTTTTAGCAAGCTGTTGACTTATTTCTTAGGTTCATGGGCTTGTCCTTACCTCAAGGATAAAGGTCGTCGCTAGTTATGTTCTTTTTGTTTCGTCTCTGTTCTCTAATGCCTGTTCGCTTGGCTTGATGAGTTTTCGCTGCATTCCATTTATGATACATTTGACATTATCGCTTTTTAGTTTAGATTTATATATATTTCTAAATATCTACTTATTTTTGTATTAGTTTTTTCTTAAATTCTTTCCAGTCTCTTGTATTTCCATGTGAATCTCTGTTGATTGAAATTCTGTCACGGACGTTACTTAAACTTACTTAAACAAATCTGTATTGCTGTGATGGCAAGAAATTCTCTTGTGTTCATTCCTAGATTTTCAAAACAAATTATTTTCATGAAGAAAACTACTCCAATCAAAGTAATATCTTTCTGTGTAATATGTTTGTGTTTCTGACTTTTCTTGATGTTTCAGTTCCATTGTTTGTGCTCTTTTCAATTCCATTTCAAATCTTTTCACGCCTTATGAGAAAAATTTTCTAAATTATTTCTCTGTGTTTCATTATTTCTTGTTTTGAGCTTTTCTGAATCAAGATTGTATAGTCTATGACGATATGTTATATAACGGATCTTTATTTGTGGTTATGGTAATCATTGTTTCTGGTTATGTAACTCGTTGATTGTTGGTTATTGTCATGTTAAAACATAACAAGCATGGCGAAATCAGTGACGTTTTAAGAGCCACTGCAGATTGAAAGCTGCAAGCTTAGCTGCATGCCTTAAGTTGATTAATGGTACCCGCACACAGTGAGGCAAAATGCTGACCTGTAAACTACGTTTTAGTAGTAATTGAAGTTAATATAGAAAACACGGTTATAATGAGTCAGCGAGAGAGATTTGTTGTTGTCAGGTGATGCAGTGCAGTAATTTTCGTTGGTTACTAAAAGAAATCCTCTTAAGTTCTTAGCTAACCTTGCCTGCATGTTGTGAGGATTTACGCTTGTTAGGTGAAAGAAACCCAACAACTCGCGGCCTTGTTAAACAAAATCCCCATGGAGTGTTTTGTCTCTGGTGTGAGCTAGGAGCTGAACTCATTTGCAGTTGAGGCGCGCAACTTTCCATCTGTGGTGGCTCTTAATCATATCCCACGTTATTTCAGTTGCCTCGGGGGTGAGGTAGGAAATTCTGGCAAGTTGGAAGTAACTTGTCGTTGTGAGGTGGGCAATCGTTCTTGGGGTCCGTTTGAATGTCACAAAGCCAAGAGCATTTATAGTTTCAAGTGAGGTGCTGTTAACTGCTGCAATGTTTACAGTAATTCTCCGCTTATTCCCAAATTTGTATTTTTCCATTCTTCAAAGCTTGATTACTTTGCTACACATAATAGGAGCTTTAACAACTATTATTTTATGACATTTCCACAGTCCAAACCGAGCTAATAACTATTTTCTTGATCTTTGTTTTTGTGGAAATCTTGTCTACTACCACATGGTGTGGTAAATAGGTGAAAAATTACCCTGTTTTAACCTCGATAGTTGTAAACTATCATGAGATGCTTAAGTTGAAAAGAAAGTGATGCTATGTTGCCCTCATCAAATGTTTATAGCAAGCGTAGTATCCTCTTACAAAGCCTACAAAATTGACGAGCGAGCGTGACACTTGAGACCAGTTTAACAATAAGTGTGAGGAACGACTGCTCTTATTGAGATGATAGGATCCACTTTGTTGTATGACAGGTAATTGCATTAGCTGTATCATGCTTTTATTTCTCAGGGCAGGTGACCGTGCAATATCACAAAATCAGTTTTGTGTGGAATCACTAAAACTGGGTTTAGTATCCTTTAAGAACGTCTGTCTTGATACAAGATACTGTTTAGTTCTATTAACCATTATAAGAATTTAGTGCTAGGGAATTATGTCAAGGGCATGTTTAATTACCTACACTACTGCACTTTGGGATTCGAAATATGTGGCCAGCTTATCCATGATTTTACTTTCAGTACAACGCGTTTTGATTTTGATTAGCTTCTGTTTTGGTTTTTACCTAGTTGCACTTTGTAATCTGTCCAAGTGTTACAGGAATCTAACAGCTATCATCCATCAATTCATCTGTCCAAATTTGCATTGGTTTGAATTAAATAAAAAGCTTCTCTGGGTTGGGTGTAAATGAGATGAATTTTGAAGACTGGTTATTCACACGGTAGTGCTAATGAGGACAGTATTCTCATATTAACGGAAGAGAGCAGAACAAAAATGTGTTCAACAGCATGGGTGTGCTACTACTTGAATGCTTGCTTTGCATGCTAGTAGGGGTGAGGATCATTGTTTCACTAGCGCCACCTGGTGAACTTCCATTTTCTTATTATGTGAGGCATTTATGAAGTACCATTCTTACTATTATAAAGATTGGAGCTTACAATGGTGTTATTGTGTATAGTATACAGATATTTTTGTGCTTGCTTGTTTGTGGTTTACATTGTCTTACCTGCTAGATTGTGTATTTATGAAGAAATCTACATTATATACATTAAGGGACTAAATATGAATGGACTAGGTCACAAGTTCTGTATTCTGTCGGCCATCGTTAGGAGGAGGCGATTTCCAGAATACTTGGGTCTCCACTACTGGTCCTTAATGGAGATTGTTCTGTTACATCTTTTATAATTTCAATCCATGGAGAGTTTCAGTGCATACTAAGTGCTAACACTTTCCTATTCTGTTCAAGTAGGTGTACTATTGCTTTCTGCAAAATCCAGAGACGTGATTTTAGTGTCATTAGCAGGCCCCCGTGTGTTGACAAATAGTCCCGTCAGTGAAATTGATGTGATGTGCTGACTTGAGATTTGAAGCCTCAGAGTGTATACGATGTAGAAAAAACGAAACATACACTGGACATTGGCAGCCTAGAAAAACCATCTCTCTAGGGATTGTAATCCCGGATTTGTTATACATAGATTGTTATGTGGATTGTCGGGCGTTGCTCCTCGCAACTAATTGTGTTATCGGTAATTTAAAGTAACTGAGCTACTGAACTGTCGATCGATAGGAACTCGTCCCGGGAACATCTTTGTTGAGAGGTGGTTTTCTTTGTCACTGTTCTCCAGTGATATCGTTAAGTATGTGTTGTGATGTATAAAGAATGAACTACAGTACATGTAAGAGTAATAAAACAAGTGTTGTTTTATCTACACGTGCCTAAAGATGTTTTCATTGCACACTTGCAAATACAAGTTGAGCGTGCACAGACCTAGAAGTCATAGTCTTGCCTGACGCTTTTGTTCTGACACATACCAATACCGAACGACATGTTAAAAGAATCCTGCCACCATCCTTGATCGCTTGACACCGGGTTGCCCATAGGTACCCATGGTAAGGTTTGTTACAGTGTTGTCGCTGTTAGTAGTTCAATCTTGGGATTGCGCCTCTAAGTCTAAATAACAGTTCCTTCAAAAGGGAACTTCCACCTTAGCAGACCACCTACTACAATAAAACAGGCCCCGGTTTGTTCCTTTTTCACTTGAGGTGTGAAGATGGACTTGCAAAGAGCTGACAATTTCTGGCGTTATTTCTCAAGGCCATGCTCCGCGTTTACTTGACTGAAGCCGCCGTGGGAAGTCATTTGTTGATCTGGGTCTTATCCGAAGTCGGCAGGCGTTTGAATTTGACTAGACCAATTTCATGACGACAAATAGTCTAACTTGATACATTTATTGCTCAGGGAATGTAACAAATGGCAAGTCTGAGGCTGTGCGTCTCAGGTATAGTCTTTAAAAAAGTAAATGAACGAGAGCGTTTTTTAAATGGCCAGTCATACCTGGCAGAGAAATAATATCAATGACATAGAAAATCCTACACTAGTCTCAGGTTTATGACGGGCAAAACCTCTTGGAAATTTCGTCAAAATCTCGACTGGAGGCTTGCCGAGGAAAGTTTTGACGAAATTTCCTGGAAGTTTGCCCATGTCGTACATCTGAGACGAATGTATGATTTTTTCTCCCATGAACCGTAAAAACGATATTTTTACCAGCGCTGTAGAGGTAAGTAGGCGCCCAAAGCCCTCCGTATCACCTTGAGTACTGAGCGCAACTTACGGTGCGTATAGGCGCTACGCCGTTCAAGTGCCAAAAGATGGTTGGCTGCGCTTACGTGCGCCTACGCCCCACTACAGCACCATTTCGACTTCGCCAAACTACCACTTCCCACCACCATCACCACCAACTCCGTTAACACCCCTCCGGAAGCCCCAATGCCCACCCGGATTACAGAATTTTCTAACTTCAGGCTGCAATTAAATTCACTCGGTTGAAATATCATTTCTTTGAAGATTAGATTCTAACCATCGGAAGTAGTCCTTTAGTGTAATTCGAAAATAGGGGTCTTCACGTTCTTCAAAATTCAACCCTTTCGATGGCGGTCAATCCTATTGTATTTTGCTCACACTTTTTTGGTTGTTTGGGTCGAATGTCTTGATACTGCATGGGCGGCGCACTTTTTTCAGTGCTGCTCTGCTCATGGTCTATAGGCGGCGCTCCATGACAGGGGGGCTGGGGGGCTTTAGCCTCCCACTTTTTTCAGTGCTGTGCCGCCCATGTACTGCTGTCAGTGCTGGCCACGAATGTCAGGGGCGGATCCAGGATTTTGAGTTTGGGGGGTCGGCGCAGAATATCATTAGCCAGGATTTTTCCCGTCAGACATTCGCACCTCCGAACTGCCTAATGGAATCTGAGAATTTTAGGGGGGGGGGCATGGCCCCCCTCTAAATCCGCCACTGAATGTCTTGTATTTTTATGAATTTGGAATCTCAAATTCCCTCGTGAATTCTTGGCAGTGTCGGATTTACATGTATAGAGGGACAAAGGGACATTTCCCCTGAACTGCTTCACCGAGAGAGGGTCCTATCTGAAATGGGACACCGTAAGATGAAAGGCTAAACATCATTGAGCTTGGAACACGATTGACACTTCATTCCACTTTCCTGTTGTCCCCGACGATGCAGGAAGTGACCTTCAACATGAAAGCCGGTTGCACGATTTCACAAAAAGCAGCAAAATGGAGGTAATCGATTCCAACATTAGGCCCTCTCTCCGTGTGTAATTTGTCGATAAAAACACAAAAAGGGTGGCCACTTGAATATCATCAATGTCCACCGGCACCTTCAAGGGCGGGGCCCCTAAATATGAAAATATCTATAGTTTTTAGAAAATCAGGAAATGCGCAGCAATTCATGTTATCTGTCAGGTTGTCAATTATTCTCAAGTGATACGCAGTTTCGACAAAAATGTTGTCTCCGTTATCCCATTCGCATTCTTAAAATTGACTGATTGAATTTAAAAATACATTAAGTCAGTACGCTCCGCAAGAGCTTCGCTTTACAAATGTTCTCGATTTTTCGAAATATATGTAACGAGAATGAACGGTTACGCGCGCATTTTCAAGTGCGTTTAGACGACCTGTACTGCACAAACGGAGACCCTAACAATGTCCTGACCAGGCCGGGTCCTCAAAACGTAAACCATGCACTGTTGTTAAATGTTCTCTTAGAATTTTCTCTCTTATTCGTATTTCGATGTCTTTCTTTTCTCTATTGTCCCCGGCCCCACGCCTATGTCGGTTACAACGGTGTAACCCTGACGCCTGAAAATTTTTGGGGGGCCCGTGCCCCCCGCCCCCCCCCCCCCCGCTTCCTACGGCCCTGACCAGTCGTGTCGTAACTCATTCCAGGTCATGTGAGAAAAAAGATTTCTACTCTATAAAGACTGTAGATTTTAGAATATGGGTCCCTCATAGCCGTTGTGGAAATTTAGTGAGACATTCATTCAAATTATGAATCTCTATTGAGCCGTTTAATGCAATTCAGGATGCAGCGATATTTACAAAAATGTGATAAACTAATAGTCCGAAATTTGCAGATACAGGTGTTCTGATAGCTGAAAATAGTCAAACATCAATTATGTAGCTTTGAAATGTAGGATAGCTCATTACATTGGTTGCACTGTAGGACGTTCTGTAAAAGTTTTGAAATAAACTCACTTCTTCCGAAAGTAAAAATTAGTGACCCTGATACATGTAGTGCAGGTTACTTTAAACAAGAGACATTGGAACACATTTTACCTTTGTTGTGTTACTAAAGAAAGTTTACTCTAGAAAGTAACAATATTCATAACAGAGAGACGATGTTTTTTGAACACCTGTCTCATAGTTGTCAAGGTCAACATTCGATCGAAAAGGAAAAGAAACGGGGCAACTGGATTGAAAAGCGGAGCTTCCGGATAAAAAGTGGGACACAGTTGGCTTAAGCCAAAGCACAAGGGTGAAATGTGCACCGCAACACACGGCACAAAAACGTTCAGACAGCGTTTTTTTTGTCGAACGGGACACGTAACTCCCAAAAGTGCTCAACAGCGTTTTTTAGTCGAATGGGAAATTGCGAGTATCGTAAAAAACCATGAAACGTCCAGTCCTTTTCTTTTTAGTGGAACGGAAAAATAGGGCTATGTCGCGTGGGAAATTGCAAAGGTATGTGTGATAGATAAATGTCAATTTCGCCGTGTGTCAAAAAGCGGGCGTTTTAATGGTGTGCTGGGATGGCGGAAATTTTCGATAAGTGGGACAGTCCGCACAGAGCAGGCCAATTAGAAAGTACCCTGTCTGCTGTCAGCAACACAACTGGTTAGTATTATTCTACAAGAATTAACAAAAAAAAAAGATGCGCATAAAGAGTGACCAGTGTAACTGTCGTATTTGTTGACAAATTTTTCGAGAAATCGGTGGTTGTCTGGAACCGCGGCTATAGTTTCGGGTACGCAAGCTCTTGAATAATACAATGCACGGGTAACGTGCAAGAGTTGAATTCCATGGCTAGAGTTCTATGGTTTTGGGTACCCTTGCCGCTGTAAAAAATTTCACGAGAAAGGGTTACCTTTTACACCTGAACCTGTTACGCTCTTTATGACATTCACCAGGAAGAGTGTCAAGAAGATAAACTGACAAAACCATAAAACATCATTGTACTAGCGATGTCTATGGACAAAACCACTCTTTAGTGGGGGGAGGGTGTAAAAAAGTAATGCAAGGACTCGAGACTCGTCCTAGGGCTACCGATACGACTAGGCGGTTGCGACCAGAAACCCAGAGGCGCGAAGAAATAGCATCACTACAGAATTCAGTAGCCTAAACGGAACATCGTCTCGGTAACTAGTTGGTTACAATTCCATCTAGTCCCGGCAGAGTGCTACGAACCATAGGATACTCCATTCGGACGGGAGGGTCCTGAATAGGGAAGGGTGACGCAAACTTATTACTTGGCGAAATTCGCCAAGTATGTTGTTTACTACTCGTATTCTGCCTCCGAGACTGCGGAAGGAAAATAGACGAAAAAATGACACTTTTAAGTAAATTTATAGCCTACTTGAAAATTAGTCGAATTTTGCTCCCATTATTTTTGCCGACTTTCGACGAGAAAAACGTCGTAATTTTTTGAAAACTCCTTTCAAATGCCAAACAAAGAATGTGAAAATCTTTGTAAAATGGCACCTGACCAATATCGGAAAAATAGTTTGACAAAATTTGAAATGTGCCAGTGTCACGGGCAAACTGTCAACCGGCGCCCGAACAATGAGCATTTCTTTTGAAGATCGTTATTATGAAAGCTTTACTTAGAAACGTGGTCATTTCGAGTAGGTGTAGATTGTACTGTCAGACATTGTTAGGATTATGAGTTTTATTTTCCATAAGTATCGTAGAGGGAATTTCTTTCTCAGAGTAGGCCTTCGGTGACAGTGGGCGGTTTGACCGATACCGTCAGAGGGGCTTTGCATTGTCTCGTCCAGAGGGAGACCAGCCTATAGGTAGGCTAAAATTGAGTATTGTCAGCAAACAGCTCTTCAGAGCTAATGTTGATTGTATATGAAATCTCAATTAACAAATTTTCACGTAGATGTATGAAATTCGGACAAAGTCATGTCACGTGCGCCTCCACTGAACTGAAACCAGCAGCCAATGAACCTCGAGCGAACAGGACGGCCAATGAAGTGGCATTACTAACGTGGTAGACCGTAACCAGGGGCTTACGATATCGACCCACTCTGGTGTTTACTACGTCGATGTACACCTAAATCATACCAAATATGATGAGCTCATCCAGTTCTCTAGACATGTTTCGCTGCAATCCCCGTGGCCTTTGTTCCGCCTAAGTAAACCAAAGGCGGTCCAGCTCATTTGGAAAAGCAGTGACAAAGTACCGGGGTCGATCAAGTAAATATCAAGCTATTACTTATATTAAATTTAATATTATCACCCAAAAATATTTTAATTTAACAGAAAAATATAACTGTTGTACATAGAGGTATGTTTAATTGCTCGGAAACATGAGTAACACACTTTAAAAAGAAAACGTAAAAGAAGCACCCCCTTACAAAGTGGACCAGTCGTTAGATGTCCCATCTGTTTTCATTCATTCGGCTTCACCAAAGTTATTCTGTGTTTGCGCGACCTGAAAAGTAGGTCACTATTTGGGGAATCCAATTATTGCACCTCAAGGAATATCAAACAATGTAGAAAATGTGAAGCGGGCTTCTGTAACCTATGCCTGTTCTACATCGTGACTGTGGTGGAAGCTTTTTTCAACGCAACAGGTGAAGACCAGAGATGATGGTGGACACAACGCGTCCCGTATTTATCGTCTGCTGGTGGTCGTGTCTGTTCGCTTTGTCTTTGGAGTTTGGGAATTTCAGTCAGACAGGTTTGTTGTCATTATCATTAGGCCTATGCACGAGGATCCATTGAAGTCTTAGTAGCACTTCGCTGCAGAAACCTGAAACCTATGTCGTGATTCATAGATCCGGACCTGGAAAAATTCTTAAATCATTGAGGAGAAATCTTAAAAGATGACAGGGCCTAAGCCTAACTCTAAGGCAAAAGTGGCTCACGAAACGAGTCATTTTGAGCGGGCTGGAGAAATCCGATGAGTGGCTTCAGTCTCAGTCACAAAACCCTTCCTTCAAATTCCGCTCATGGATGTTTTAATGTCCAGATTGCCCCACTACAGAGGGTGCCTTTTCTGATTTAATTTCCTGCACTTTCAGCTTAGGAACTTGGGTTGAGCTAGGAACTGGTTCCTAGGGTTGAGGTAGGCTCAGCTTAGGAACCAATAAGGACAACATGAGATTGACTCCTAGATTTACAACGGAACTCTTCAGAAAAAAAGAAGGGTTTCGTATTTTATTGCTGGGTTCACGACTAACGAGAATTTCCGAAAATAGGACCACCCAAAAGCCCGCCCATGGCCGTATCTTCGGTAACTGCATGTTTTGGAAACCTGCTACATGGTCCTAAAATAATTATGGCTCAATGTAAAATTTTGTTTCTTTTGTCAAGAGATAATAATTTTTGAGATTTCGATTTCACTCAAATGACTAACATTTAACAAGGGATTGGGTGACTTTGTAACTACAGTACTGAATTAGCATGTGAAGGACAGTTTTAAGGCTATGTGTTTGCTGTTCATGCGAAATAATTATGTAGGCCTACTAGGAATAAAATTCTTACTGTCCACTGGTAAGACACAACTTCATACTACATAAATTAAAAAACCCTTTATTTCAAGCAGTTTCCTTTAAATACGTCCGGGTATATACTTGGTTTCATTTCACATTTTTGAAAGGCCGTTATCCGAATATTCGCACATGGGCCTATTTTTGGAAATTCCTGGTACAATTCAATGGGTGTATTCAGTTTTAGTTCAATAGATAAGAGTATTTAGTTTTTAACAAAAATGATCATGGAAAGTAACAACAGAGTGATTTTTTGCAGAAGCTCCCATCAAATGTGTCTTTAATTTTTCAATAGTACCAACACAGAGGGCAGGGTTTTATCTTCTTAACAAGGCAGAAAGTTTCCCAATGGCCCGCTCTGTCAAAGCTATGATTGTTGAGTAACCCTGTCCTTCTAACGGCATCTGCTATTTGAAAACAGCTGGACTGGATGAACATCATTGCTGTGCAAGAACTTTTGTGTCAATCAGGAGTTATTCACCTCCTTGTGAACATTTTTCACAATTTGTTTTAAAGTCATAAATATATTCTTTTACATTTGTGCAGCCTCATGTTAATGCGTTTTTAATCTTGTATCATTTTCACGGATGGGTCCTTAATGTACCATTAGATCCTAAAAAGTCCAGGACTGTTTATTCCATTTCCTGAGACGGAGCAGGGTCAAGAAGTGACTAGTCCACTTGAATAGCATCTTGTTGACATATGGCATGGTGAAATTAGTGAGCAAAACACCAGGCAGTGTATATTCTGTATATACACACTTGGTGGTACTATGTAAAGCTGCATGTAACTAATTGAGCTCTGACACAAACCTGTAGGGAAAAGACAATGGTGTGTTTGTTGTAAATTCCATCTCCTTACCGCTGTTGAAGCCTAAAGCTATAAACCTGCCTTTCCTGTTGAAATTTCACTTAGACCAGTGACTTTATGAAATGGGTCTCAAATTGTTGCGTAATGAAATTGGAGATGATTTTTCATGGCCTCCAATGCATTGACAGATGGTTATTGCTTACGAGCAGCTCTACAATTTGGTTTTTCCCAAGTTGTCATGTTATGATATGCATCCTGCATGGTCTCACGGAATAATGAACTCTCTGTTCAAACCTAGAAAATATTTTCATCTGCAGAGGAACAAGTTGAGACCAATTTAAAAGCGCCGAGGGGTCTAAATCAAAAGTTCGGGTTGATGTCCGCCTTAAGGAGGTTCCTTTCCAGTCACTGGCTATATGATGTGAATGAGAAATATGCTTTGCTGAAGTAAAAATTCTCAAATTTGGGACAACTTTTATAATTTGCGACTCCAAAACTCAAACGGAAATTGAAATTTTCTTGTGTAAAATGTCATGAATTTAGGAAAAATATGGCAAACAAGGTGTAAAAAATGAGGTTCACCAAGCAAATGTTATTTTTTTTAAAGTGCTTTACAATAGACACCTTCAAGCAATATTTTGAGAAACTGTGGCCATTCACAACGCTTTGGGAACCATTTGAGACATGAAGAAGAATAATGTCTCATAATTTTTGTCTGAAGTTATTTTGTACATTGTGTTGCTTTTTGATGTTTATTTGATTTTTATTTTTTTTTCAAAAATGTGAATTGGCAGTGCCTTTGGTATATTTTAAATGTAAGTGCTTGTAGTCATTGCTTGGAAGCATGGTATGTTGTAGACAGGAAATGTTTTTCTTCATTCACTCTGTAATCACTTGACCTGGTTTTCACTATTTGACTCCCAATAGTGAAGAGGATTAGTTCATTGGTCTATTGTAGATGTATTCTCATGAGTTTAGGCCAACCCATGGGCATAAGCCTCCAGCACACACCTTTTGCCTCTTTTCATTTCCAGGCTCAACTTACAATGTTATACAATGGATACATGATAATATCAGGATATTTAGTCTGGTTTGGGTCAAGTCTTGCTTATCTGGCATCAGGACAGTGACCGTTAAAAAACAACACCACTGTAAAATCTCACCAATTTCGGACAAATAATAATGACCAAAATTGCACATTTTTCAGTTTTCAAGGTCTTGTTTAGAACATAGTTGTGAATGTCCAAAATTTTTCAAAGATACTTTCTGTTAATGCCTAATATGCAGAATTAAAATATGGCAAAGCCTCATTCTAGTACTCAAAGTACTGTATTCATTAAAAAATGGAAGAAAATGTCACCTATCAGGGCTCGACGCTATTAAAATCGCCAGGTCGCATTTTGCGACCTAGCCAAAATCCCAGGTCGCATTTTCAAAATCCAGCTCGCATTCGTAAATGCCAGGTCGCAAAATTTTCTCGCCATTTTTACGCACCAAAATAGATTTTTTAGATCATTGGGAAAATGTTTACATTATGCTCTTACCTGCAGCGTTAAATACTCACAAATTTTGGATCTCTCTGCTACTGGCTGTCATCAAAGTCGTTAACGATTCAAACTAACTCGGGTAATGGCGAGTTTGCTCCTCAATACGGGAAAAGTAGGTCAATCACAAAACGATACGAATGTCACTAGTGTTAATTTTCTTTCCGAGGTATAAAACAAAGCCGGGATTTGTTTTTACATATTGTGAAAAGACGTTTCTGAAAACTGAAGTTGTGTAAAATGAAAGTGACACACCATATAAGCTGCGTGTCAATTTTAAACCACACGCGGTCGTTTGTAGTGCGCTATGATGGGCGCTAGCTTGAACTGTGGGCGCTTAACACTTTAAAGGTAGGGAGTAGGCTTGTGCATGAGCATAGTCGTTAACCTCAGTGTTTGCGGTAATAAGATATTAAAGCGTTATAATTATACTATTTTGCGAGGCAAACTCCATCTAGTAGGGGTGGCTTTCTGGATATCGTTACCACCTACATTGTACCCTTTTAGCCACCCGGAATGATTTTGTTTTTAACTGTCCGCTTCAGCCGGAATAAGGTTGGTTCTATAGGAGTCTGAACATTTTACGGCGACGGTGGTTCGGGGAGCGAAAAGTTGCCGGGGGGTGTATAAACAGAAGAATAAAAATTTCGCTAACTTGAACCCCAAATGTCGCATCTAGTGCCAGTTTAGTTGCAATAGCTTGCTACGGGCATAGGGTTTACAGAACATCGACCTCTGGAAACATCGGAACAGAAAACGTCAGAGGAATCTGAGTTCATTTTCAAATAAAGCAGAGCCAAGCCGGTATACTATTTCATTTAGGACTGTAGCTGTTCTTTGAAGTGGTGCGCACGCGTGAGTTCACGCACTTGAATCGCTGGAGTAGGCCTACACTTTACTCTGGCAACAACGTGTGAAAGACAAATCATATTTCGCGCGTAGCCCCAGAA
Source organism: Phoronis australis (assembly GCA_002633005.1). NCBI lineage: Eukaryota > Metazoa > Phoronida > Phoronidae > Phoronis > Phoronis australis. The sequence continues at coordinate 125,410 of NMRA01000788.1, forward strand.
ACAAGTAAAGGGTTGAGAATTTCTTGGCAACTGAAAGTAAAGACGTGACCGTCATTTGGCGATTAATAAAGTTGTCATTTTCACTTTAGCTGTCTTAATACGATAAAAAGCAGCACATCTCAGTCTAAGTCACGATTGTCTGCCGCAACCGCTTGCGCGCTAACGGTGCCGCAGTGCGATATCAGGGATATTGTCGTGGATATTTGGTACATGTAATAAGGACATCTAATATGAAAAATAAAAATTTTTGTCCACCACAAAGTTTGGTAAGTTGATCGCTTAAGAATTAGTAGAAACACCGTTGTTTTGTGAAGTTTTATCACCTGTCAAGCAGTGGCCCGAAACTTTCTTCGGCGAATCCGGGAATTTACAAAAGGGGCCGAAAGTGTTAGCCAATGAAACGCGTCAAAGATCGATTCTGCATATCCCATGTTCACGCGACTTGCTTACAAGTCATCGGGAGGGCTGTTCTCGGTTAGTGTTCTTTTGAACTTGGATTTGGCAACAACCAAATAACGGTTGCATTAACAAGAGTTGCTTTGTATTTGCCAGGTATCTGCCAAGAAGAGTGAAAACTCAGCTCGCATTCGTTGGAAATTCCAGGTCGCATTTTGCGACTTGATACGAGCTGACAAAAATCTCAGCTCGCATTTCCAAATTTCAGGTCGCAAATGCGACCTGCAGCTCGTTATGTCGAGCCCTGCCTATGTGTCATATTGTGTCCAAAATTGGTGTGGTTTTACTGTAGTCACACGAGTCAGCATTTATAAGCCAATCTAAGCTCGTTTAAAAATTTATGTAATAGTAAGGTGAATTTATTAAAAGCCCATGACCTGAAAGAAAAGACCCCAAGGCTTTCATAGGAATGTCTACTAGTGTGTAATTCCACCTCCAGAAGGTCACTCCATTTTTTGATAACTTAAAGGTAAATACTCTCAACATGACGTCCAAACTTCTCAGTCCAGTGACTAGACCTGCTGAACCCTATGACCAGAGATTAAATCTTGTGGAAGAACTAAAATACATTGTGGATTGTAGTCATGAATATAACAACCAGATTCTGTAAGTTAGCAGTGTTGTCGCTTTCCTATTTCTGACATTGTGACTCTCTTGTTCTTAGGAGTTTTGGTCAGTAGGAAAGTGTAAATCCTGGACTAAATCATTTGCAACTCCTCTCAAAGTAGGTGGATTAAATTGCAGAATTGTGAAATTCCGCTTCCGTGGCAAAGGCTAGTCCGGATGTAACTAGCAGTTGAATGAAGAATGGAATCACCTATGCCACCTGGTGTTAAAATCAGAGAAATAGTTTCTTCAAATTAGAACAGAAAATTTTTACTTCTTCAAAAATGCTCAACTAGAGCTAACAAAAAGAATTCTTTGCTTTGTTGTGTGAAAACTTTATATAGTGTGGCTAACATCATCAACAAACAAACAATGAAATTTTGAGCATATTTGGAAATACAGTGAGCATTGGAAAATTGAAAAAATTACATTTTTGGCCATTATTTTTGTTCGAATGTTGAGAAAACTTTATCGTACTCGGAATTAGTGGGAATGATAAGGAGAGTTGTGATGGAGTAATTGTATTAAAACACTGAAGTTTACCTTATAGGGAAGCAACTGGACATGTTGTTACTGTGACCATCCAGCAGATTGCCATTTAGCATTCCATCGTAGAAATGCTCCATTGAAACACGTGACTGATTTTTTTAATTTTCAGGATTGGATATTGTGAGCATCCTAAATACTTCCTCATCAAAGAATGGTGAACTGTGGCTTACTGAAGATTTTGGTCCTAACATCATTCCCATTTCATTAACTGAAGACCTTCAGCTGAATTCAACAAACTTTCTGAAGTTTTTTATCCACGCCCAGCAGAGAGATAAGACTGCTGCATCCCTTCTCAGTATACAATCCCTTGTGGATAACAGAACATTTATACAGATAATATCTAATCTACACTACAACTTTCTAGTCGTTAAATTCTGTAGCAGCAATTGCAAAGTTGTCCACTCTGTGAAGTTCCAGCATATACTTGACCAGAATGAGCTCACCACATTCACAGTGACCATTCATAAACAAAATGTGGAGTTAGTCATAAACTGCATCAAGAGAATTGCCAAGACATTTCCCCAGCCATTTCCTTGGAATTTGTTTGACCGGGTTTCTGTACGCTTTGGATCAGACAAGTTTGGAAGAAAAAAGTTTTTGGTAAGTGTTAAAAATTGATTTTACGGTACCTAGTTGTTAGGTTTTACAAACTTGGCTCTGTTGTAACAAATGATGGAAATTATACTATTGCCTGGGCCACCCGCGATCTAATCTTTATACTCGAAATCGAACTCGTTATTTTTGGCATTTTTGCTTATAGTTTTGTGCGAAGTCTAGGTAAAGGTTTATTATTCTGTGCCCAAGTACATTTTGGTTTACGTAAAGTACGTGGATGACTGTCTAATTCTAATTCGCATTTGATGACCCCAGGATTAAAGCTTTATGTTCAGTTAGTCTCAACTCTAAATCTCGAGTACTCGATTTTATCCCTTGGATCTAGGGATCGTGAAGTGCAAACTTGGAATAGAAACTTGTATACGTAAACCATGATTCACTAAAAAATGGGATTATAGTCACGTATTTTGAGTTTGCACAAAAATATTGAATAGAAAATATCGAAATAGATTAGACAGCGGGTCCTTGTATAGGGAATTATGGGAATGTGAGTCTTCGAGGTACTTTGTCACTTTGGGTTCACTTGTCCATATGCTACCCAAGTTACTAGAGTTTACATATGACTGTACTTTAAAGATGTTCATTCAAAACACTGGTTGCAATTCATCTGGCAAAGGCATCACTAGACTTAGATCATTTAGTGTAAATTACAGCACTTTATGTATTGGTGTTTTCATAATCACCTTTATGAAAGTGAAGCTGCTAAGTGCCAGTCCCATACTTTTTATGGTCCACTACATGTAATTCAAAATTAAGCTTTGAAATTCTGCATCAACTCATGTTTTTGGTTGAAAACAATTATTGTCAGGTGTGTGAAAAAGTACAATTTGGGAGCAACTTTTGACTAAATTGGTTTGCATTGAAATTTGTTTTATGATATTCTTCATTATAAAGAAGTGGAAAAAAGTATGTTTAACTTAGCTGTAGACATACATAATTTCCATTGAGGTGTCGCCTGCTCGCATCAATAATTTTGACGCAGCACTGGCTTCTCTCAGTCCATAGCTCAGACAACTACACGCACTATTTACAAACAGGTCAGTTCATTAGGAAATTTATTTCGGGCTTCATTTCTACCTGTAATTATCATTCTTCACAGTAACCTCTATTTTGGCCGCACATTTCATCTGCTTTCTTCATTTAGGCAGTACTTCTAGTCAATCAGCCCATTCATTATCATGCACTTCGGGTAATTCCTTACCTATTTAGCACACAACATGGCGGACAAGAGTGAATTTTTATTTTGTCAAATTTTGAAGCAGAAGAAGAATAAACTGCATCAAAGTAATCAGTCTTCGTTAATTAGAAATACATGTACTACAATTTTGGCAATTACTGTGTGCATACGTGAAAAATTATTGCAACTTAGTCATTTTCGAATTTTTAATTTGGCAGTTATTTAAGCACACTGTTTGAACAGTTAAAATGAGTTTTTCTGTTCTTGTTGTTGGATTCATGAACTATTTCAGGGCAAAATTGTGGAAGCAAAACTTTCCAGTAACAAAGGTTTCCAACCATGCCTCAGCAGTAGTGAGACAGAGCACGTAGAAGGAAGTCAAACACTCAGTAAGTATTCATTGCAGGTTAAAAGTGCTTTCAAAAATTCTTGTTTGAATTCATTTACCAGATGTTTAGGAATGTAGTTCTGATGCTTGATTATGGGTTTGGCTGTATACTATTGGTGTTTGTTGTCCCGAGTGGTGGATTACTAGAAGCGGGGGGGGGGGGGGGGGGNTCAGACTCAGCTGCTGTTAAAGGAGGCAGGTTTCTATTAGACACCCGGCCCTCTTCTGTCTTGCCCAGTGCTGTACAGCTCACTTTAAAAAACCCTTTGATATTTTCTTTGTGATGCCGTATTTTAATGATATTTTTTGATAGTTCTGTGTTGGAATGACTGATATTATGCTCTGTGGACGCAAGAATTTTGCAAGCCAAGAAAATCCATTGTGTTCATGGGCTTTGGGTTGTAACCATTTAATGCATAATAATATCTCTTGCATCATCTTGCGTCATAGAAAAGTGAAACCTGACTAAAGTTTCGTAGAATCAAGAACTTCACTAAAGAATTTAGTATGACCATGTGCTTTGCTTGTAATATATGCCACTATCTCACGAAGTCTAGTGTTCTTGCGTTATCGTGAGATTCTCCCCTCTGCAGGTAGAGTTTTATGGACACAAAAATCTCACTGAGGAAGCTAGTGTGATCAAATGCTTTCCTTGTAATACATGTTGATATCTCATGAAGTCTTGCCTCTAGGGAATGCATGCCTGCTGTTGTTTGCAATTAATGGGTTATTCACCTGACTATTGTTTGCAATTAGTGGGTTATTCACCTGACTGTTGTTTGCAATTAGTGGGTTATTCACCTGACTGTTGTTTGCAATTAGTAGGTTATTCACCTGACTGTTGTTTGCAAGTAGTGGGTTATTCACCTGACTATTGTTTGCAATTAGTGGGTTATTCACCTGACTGTTCTGTACAGTCACCAATTGGGCAAACTCAGGCAAGGCTCATTAAACAAAACCTTCAGTTTATGAATCTTATACTGGTGTGGAGATCTAAAGACTGAGGAACATTTACTGTGGAACATGACAACATTCTCAAAATCTGTTGAATACACTTTCCATAAAGAATGTAAAGAGTTATTCTTTTCTGTGCTTCATGGTCCTAAATTTTCCTAGACCTGATAATAAGACCAGTACTTTTGCTCTCTGTATCCTGCTGGTGTTCATTTATGTACTGTCAGTTAGTATCACATTTGAATACCGATGTGCAGCCCTTGTGGTGGTGCCTAATCTTGCTGGGATTTCATGTTTATTTGCCCAGGAGTATCAAGTGATTTTCAGGATCATGAGATTTTTTAGTTCTGTTTAGTTGAATATTTTTATAGTTTTACGTGAATTGCTTAGAGTACCTAGTGAGGACAGAGAAAACTTCATGAATATCTTGTAGAGTTCATATGAGAAATGTTCAGCCACTAGAATTTCCAACATTTTGTAAGCTTTTCACGCAAAATTAAAGGAAAGTACACAATGTCCATTTCATTGTTAACATAGTTTGTTCCCTATAGTTGTTATAAAACAGCTCTTGAATGGTAATTTTATATTATTCGTGACTTATACTTCAGCCTATTTAAAGAATTGAAAACTAGCATTTTAGACTTCTTTTGTACAGAATAACTACACTGTGTATTGTCAGTCAATATGCCATTGCTAATTTTGTTTTCAGCTGAAGAAGACCAGTTAAATGGCAAAGGCATAGTTAGTGTCGACTCTCCTCATTTGAAGCCTTTTAAGGACACCGGGGACATTAGTAATGTGATTACCGACAAACACGAGGAAGGTAGAACACTTCAAGAACAGCTTCAGTCACTGTCGGAAATGGTTACTATGCTCAAGACACAGGTGAGTCAAAATTTTTGTTACTTTACTATAATTGTACAGGGGTGGGAAACGAACCCGCACCATAGGCCCCAGAATACTTGACTTACCAATTGAATGTCAGCTTTATAATTTTTGAAATTCTTTACTCCCTGACTTTTCAAGCACTGTTTCAGTTTTCTTTGTATTGTCTGCAGATAATTTTTGGCACATTAAATGTCTGACTCCAATCGCGCAGGCTTTTGCTAAATATTGCTGACTACAGTCTTGGAAAATACTAATTCAATTTCCACTCAATCCATTTGACTGAGTTTGATTCCAAGCTCGGGTATTTTTACTTGTGCTGTCAAATGTACTTGTGCTCTGTTTGAGTGCTTTATTTGTATTTTATTTTATTTCGTTTTAAAATATTCTTTTATGGCCATTGACAGTGTAGACATTGTGTGTGTGTCTGTAAAATCAGTTTCTTGATAAAAGTGTGGTACTAATAAACATTAGCTGAGTTGTGTTTGCATAAATAATTATATTTTTAGGATTCAGTTTCATTTTTCTAGAAGTGCAGTGGTATTTAATATGTTTTCAGAATAGTGAGTTACACAAACGAGTGTCACGTCTTGAAATGTGCAAATGCATCTCACAATGCTCTTCCGATGGTTCCGTATTTCAAGAAGGCGAGTCTTGGAACCGCGACCAATGCACTCTCTGTACCTGTCAGGTAAGGTGATTAAAACAATGTCCGGTAGACTTGGTCATGGATGAAAGAAATTTTACATTGAATTCCTTGTTTACAGTTTTATGTTTCCCACTCCTACTAGAAAACTTGGAAAATGGCAGAAATAATTTCCATGTGTGGAAACTCGTGGAACCTTAAAAAAGGATAAACATATGGAAAATTTCATGTGACCATAGGCAATAAAATCCATTATTTTGCTAGACAGTGATTTTGTGAGGTCATGAAAAATTGTTTCATTTTGTTTTTGTGGGAAATAACATTTTAGGAAATGTATTTTGTCAGTTTATTTTGTGACAGAAATGTGGGACAGGTAGATTGTGGTGTTTAACACAGTCAAGGCTCCATGAGTTTCATTTTCAGTCTCAGTTTACTGGTTTATCAACAAAGTGTAATCATGGATGTACTAAATTTAATAGTTGAGGATAAATTGAAATGAAAGTTGTTTCCTCTCGTGCTATTGACTGTAAACTATAACGGATTTTGGAAAGACAAAAATTAGCATTCCCAAAAATGAGGGACATAAAAATTAAAAATTTTACCTGCTGACATAGGGTATTGGGCAAGTGTAAACAAAAATATTTTAGAGATGGCCTTATGTAGTTTCCGTAGTTTATGGGCAGCACATATTATCATCATTATTTTAAGTTTGTTTTTATTTTTAACTTTTGTTTTCAATCGTCTATCTTTGTTACCCAACACATTTGAAATATTTTCACAAAATTTGCTCTTTTTATGCGCCCACATATTTATATGTGGACGCATTATGCCGTCATCTCCGTCCGTCCGGGCGGCGTCCGGCTTCTGGCGTCCGGCGTCCGCTGCTCTATCTCCAAAACCCTTTGACATACATTCATGAAATTTGGCACATATGTTCCATTCATGAATGGGACGGCATGTGCGAACTTTCGGACGGATCCGACTACTGNTGCGCCCACATATTTATATGTGGACGCATTATGCCGTCATCTCCGTCCGTCCGTCCGTCCGTCCGTCCGTCCGGGCGGCGTCCGGCGTCTGGCGTCCGCTGCTCTATCTCCAAAACCCTTTGACATACGTTCATGAAATTTGGCACATATGTTCCATTCATGAATGGGACGGCATGTGCGAACTTTCGGACGGATCCGACTACCGGTGTGCCCCCTAGTGGCAATTTTAGTTTTTTACGCTTACCTTTGTATCTTCAAAAGTCCTGAACGGATTTTCATGAAATTTGGTATGTAGGCACCTATTAGTGAGATGACGCTATCCTGCCGTTTTCGGATGGATTCGACATAGTTTGCGCCACCTAGTGGCCATTTTTAGTGTTTTCGAGTCTGTTTTTGTGCGTCCACCCCTCTATCAACCAAACCGCTCAAAGGATGATTGTGAAAATTGGCATGTATGTGCTTACTATGTAGAGGACGGTTGACGATGATTTTCCGACGATTTCGACTACTGTGGCGCCTCCTAGTGGCAGTTTTGTTTTTTTGCGCCTATGGCTGTATCTCCTAAACCGTTCGCAGGATCTTTACAAATTGTGTAAGTATATTTATATGATGTTAACAACGGAAGATGACGACTTTTGGTCGGATCCGACTACCGGTGTGCCCCCTAGTGGCAATTTTATTTTTTTACGCTTACCTTTGTATCTTCAAAAGTATTGAACGGATTTTCATGAAATTTGGTATGTAGGCACCTATTAGTGAGATGACGCTATCCTACTGTTTTCAGATGGATTCGACGTAGTTTGCGCCACCTAGTGGCCATTTTTACTGTTTTCGAGTCTGTATTTTTGCGTCCACCCCTCTATCAACCAAACCGCTCAAGGGATGATTGTGAAAATTGGCGTGTATGTGCTTACTATAAGGAAGACAGCTGACAATGATTTTCAGACGATTTGGACTACTGTGGCGCCTCCTAGTGGCAGTTTTGTTTTTTGCGCCCATGGCTGTATCTCCCAAACCGTTTGCAGGATCTTTACTAAATTTAGCAAGTGTATTAATGTGATGTTGACAACGGACGATAACGACTTTAGGATGATTCTGATTACCGGTATGCCTCTAGTGGCAATTTTAGTATTTGCCTCTAGTGGCAATTTTAGTATTTTACATTGACCTCTGTATTTTCATAGGTCTTCAGGTGTATACTTTGTGTTACTTCATGACTGTGAAGGAAAAGTTCCAAGTAGAAATTTGTTTCTGGCATTCTAATGCTGTGCTAATCTCGTATGTTGGTAAATTTGTTTTTAATTTTTTGTTTCTGTGGTGCTTTAAGCAACTGGTGTATAGGATGTGCTTGTATTATGAAGATTACTCACATTTTGCCCGTAGCCTATTGAGGAGACAATGACCATGCCTTTCCATTTTGCAAAGTATGCCCTCTACTGGCCACTTTATGGTACCAATAAACAACCCTAGAAGGATACCGTATGCGGTGCAATTGTGGGCGCATTTCAACGCTCTGCGTTGCTCTTGTTTCTTTTGTCATAATTAGATGCTCATATGGACTGAATGGAGGAGCTCTTTAAATTCATATTTCTTATGATTATTCAGTGGCCAGCAAGAAAGGTTTGATGTTAAGGTGCAACTTTACAATTGGCTGGACATTTTATGTTTTATTGTCTCTAGTCAATACTATGCAGATTTTGAATGTGATTATTCCAAATAGTGCCAATGTTCATTAGTTTGTAATTTGTTCAGTACGATACTGGACATGAACACATCAGGTAGCTTTTAAAATATGAAGCTTAGATGCAACAATCATATGATGAATGTAATCTTTGTAAATTCCATTTATACCAAATAGGTTTGCTCTTAAACTATGGCTGAATGGAAGTTATCCTCATTGTTTTATGTCCAGGTTCTGATAACCTGTACACTCTTTTTTGATCACTACAACACTCTTGTCCTCCACAGGTTACTACCAGAATCAAACTGGTCAAGTGTCGTGCCTGCCCTGTCCTGCTGGTCAACAGTGTGACTCTTCATCATCCACTCCGGTCAACTGTTTGGCTGGCTACTACAGTGCCCAGCTGGAGATGGGCTGTATCCAGTGTCCTGCGGGTAATCAAAATCTATTGGTATTGTATGTTTTCTGAAGTATTAACTTCAGTGGATCTGGTTCTGCCAAATTGCCATCCGAGTCACTGACGCTGGTGTCCGTTGATTTACTAGCCTGTAGAACAGATTTACACTATAGCATCCTATAGAGCAGGGAACTTTCTCTTAATAGCTCATTTTTGACTGAAGTCTAAGATTTGTCTTAGTTATCTTCCGAACTTTGAAACTTCTACATCCGGCAAGCTAGTCAGAACTAAGACAAGACGTATGTCAAAAACTCGCGTCAAATTTAAAATCTCTTTAATGAAATGCTCTTGAGACAAATTTGTCTTAACTTCGTCAGCTTTGTTGGAATGAGCCCCAGATGTACACACTGATGTCCAATATGTGTAGAGCGGATATGTGTTCCGTAGACAGGAGAACTTTGTAAACACGAGATCACGCAATTCTTTGCAAGATTTTGCCATGAATTACAAGCAAAACATGTGATCACGCTAACTTTCATTGTAACATTCTTGTATCTGCACAACTCGACTTAGATTTTGCTTGAAAGAAGAGTTTGCTGTGCTCTTAACATCGTGAGTGAGTATGACTTGTATAACAACGTTTTTACATTTAGGGACTTTTGCTGCCAGTGAGGCTACATCTAGCTGCTCTGTGTGTCCTGCTGGTTATTACTGCTCTGCATCCACTAAGACTGAATGTGGGACCAAGAAGTATAGTTTAGAGAATTCCACCTCCTGTCTCACATGTCCCGAGGGTCATGCCTGCGCTGGGCTCACCACCTCTGTCCCCACTCTCTGTCTCGCGGGCACTTACGCTGCTGCTGGTTCTGATACTTGTTCCAACTGTTCTGCGGGATACGAGTGTCCGTCCAATGGGATGAGCGCGCAACAAGGCTGTGTAAACGGAACCTATGCGTCAACACCCGGAGCGACGGATTGTCTCCCCTGTCCAGCAGGTATTTACAGCTGACAATTTCTTTTCACTATTTGAATGTTTTTTTTTTGGTTAAGACTTTGGAAGTTATAGTGAGAAATGCTGAAGTTATAGTGAGAAATGCTGAAGTTATAGTGAGAAATGCTGAAGTTATAGTGAGAAATGCTGAAGTTATAGTGAGAAATGCTGAAACAGCATCACATCATGTACTGTGTGAAAATTCATTTAAGTCGATCTTATTTAAATAGGGAAAATCTCATTTAGTCCCAAACTGGAATGTAACGTTACGCAAATGTAAAATATCCAAGTATTGTACTCAAAAATGACTTGACATGAAAGTCATTCACTCTCTAAACACCTTTCTGTTTTTGTTTTGAAAAACAAATAAACGAACTTTTGTTAATTGGCAATTAAAAAAAATGTGTGTAACGGTAACGCAAATTGTGTGCGTAACGTAACGCAAAAATGCGTAATATAACGCATGCGTGCGTCACCGTAACGCAAATATGCGTAATATCACACAAATCTGCGTCATATCACGCAAACATGCGTCATATTACACGTTTTTTTTCGTAATGTGACGCACTTTTTCGTATATTACGTATGTGTGCTGAACATGATGTAGCGATGAAATCTCGAATGCCCTTACAAAGTCTCAGCAAGAATTAGTACACGCCGAACTATGGAGTATTTTATATCAAATGTGACAATTTGTTAGGCATTCATGAAACTGGTCAATGAGAAATTACCTGATGATATTCCTAAGTCCTCGAGAGCGTCCCGCTAAATTCGACTGGAAATGTGAATTACAGGGTATTTGAGATGTTTAGTGACCTCACGATCTGAGCAAGATTTCACTCTTAAATGGCAGTCTGTATAGAACAGTTCCGTGTTTCTTGAGCCTGGAATAACTTGTGTTCACGTTCTTTGTATTTCATATTTTGAATTTAGTTGATAGTTGTAAACTTCTTATGAAGCAATTACATTCTCTGCAAGAGTCTAACGGGGCCTGCGTCGGTAGTTTGAAAGCAGCCGTACGGGACTCGTTTACTTTTTCATTGGGCTGAAATCTGTGACAAAACAGTTCCCATTTGCCACATGAAGCACATTAGCAACTTCATATGAAGTCGGCAATTGGTTACTAGTTTAAATTATTACTGACTTGCAGTGTTTCTAGAGAACTCCGGATAGTTTGCACTCAGCCGTTTGTGCAGATCGGTAACGCAACAATAACGAAAATACCGTAAGCTCCGATCTCCCGAAGGGTCTGAAATCTAGCCACGCAGTTTTAAGTTTCCCGTCCGTAGGAGAGTTAGCTCAACGCAAAACCGGTATGCCGCATGTGGACAAGTTAGCTCAACGTTTATTTACTTAAAGCCGACCTTGAGAGAGTAACAGTAGTTTTTAAAGATCTCCGAACTTTGCATTCCTACAGAACGGTAATGCAACAAATCTCTCTTGCAGCTTAAATCA
>NMRA01000789.1:0-13232 GCA_002633005.1 Phoronis australis
ACAATAACAACCTACAAACATCCTGTTATTGTGTGACTAAGTACACAACAGTCTGTGGCCTGCATTTCGTTGACAGTGATTTCTCTGACGAATTCCGGCTTACCAAACAACTATCCATACGTTCCATTGCATGTTCACGGCGCCTCTCTGGTATTTCTTGATCAGTGTATTCCGGTTCGAACTGATATAGCCTGTGAAACCTAACGATCCGACCCGTGAAGTCTTCGTCGGATGAGCTCTTGACTAAGTCGGGATTGGCGCCGGGCGAGTTGCCATGTAGACGTTTATTATTCTGCATTCTGTTTCAAAATGAATTATTCTCATCCTAACCAATCCTTATATATAACTGAAACAAATTCTGTCTCATTAGATACAATATGTAATGCCTTTGCAATGAAAAAACCACTGCTTTACCGGCTTTTGATGCCGGCAATAAAGGCAATTGACCGGGTACCGAGGCCGTGTGAGCGCATGCTAATTCAGTGTTTGCTGACAGAAAGCTGTTGTGAAACAATTACTCGATTTTATAAGCTATGGTCACATGTTAGGGAATCTTTACTTAGAAATACAAATACATTATTCAAATCATTGTTACTGTACAACCTTTGCCCTGACAGTCTGTGGAAGGGGAACCCGACTTCGCGGCCCCCAACAAGTAAATAGATTTTCAGTTTCGTGGCTAATTCACGTAAATAATTACGTTCACATTATTTCTTTGGCTCATGATTATAGTATCGTGACTGGAGATTCCACCTCAAGCTGAGTCGTGCCAGTGCCGGCGGCCGCGACAGGCCTGATCAGATGCGAGCCACTGTCCGGGATAACGGAGTCAGTCCGGCCGCGACGGGCCTGATCGGGTTGCGAGCCACTGCCCGGGATAAGCATTTTGTGTATTTAGAACTCAAAAAATTGCAAGTCTAATCAACACAGATCTAGGTTCTCTTGTCTGTATTTCACGGAAGAATACTTCGAATCTATCTCAGAACAGATCCCAAACTCTTGCTGCGGACCTTGGTAAATTGGCCTGCCGAACTTTGTAGGCTTTGGTGTATCCAAATACCAATAAATCCGTAACAGCGAAATAAAACAACACGTTTTTATAAGAAATCGGTGTATTTTGAAGACTTTTACATAAAGTTTGATGATTTATTGGTGTTAAACGACGAATTCGAGATATAAGTTAACACCAGTAATCCGTGTTGTGAATGCTGAACAGACTGCGTTTGAAACCAATGACGTCATTGGATAATTTCAACATCTCCGTCAGCCGCCAGGTGTCAGGTAACGCAACCGAACGTGCCGTTATCTAGTAGAACTACTTGATCTAAATTGATACAAAATAGGTTGTTTTTTGAGTGGCATTCTCCTTTAATGGTGCAATTACGGGCATTAATTTGACTTGGACACAGCCTTTGACCTACCAGAGGTAACTGCTTGCCTTGAACAAGATGAGTGTGTGCTTGATCTATAAACCTGAGTTTTTTAATCGAAATATTTCTTTCGAAGATTGCAAAAGCGTAAACAGTGCTATTGACTCGACCTACTTTACTCGGGGAGTCCCTAGGGCAGTTGTGCCCTACGTTTCATTTGGCGGATTTTAGCAGACGACAGAATAAAAATATCGATGAATCTTCACTGATTTTGTTCGAAAGATCCTAAATACTATGGCATCGTACAGATAAATTGACTTCAAGGTACATTTTCAGCTTTCCATGAACATATCGCATCAGTGGCCTTGTCATTTGTCAGGTGATGTGGTTTCTTCGGATTTTCGCTGGCTCCGAAATACTTTTGCTCGAACACTTATTTTTTCATCGTCACCTTTGCAAATTCCCACATCATAAACGTAGGATTCTTTGCTGAAAAGCATCGCCTGTTGTCTTTGTCGAAGCGTTTTCGGGTATTGCAAAAAACACTCATCGATTCTACCAGGAACGTCGTTTAGCGACAGTGTATTTGCCTCTGACTTATTTGTTTGTCGGGTGTCACGTGACTTTTCGCAAGGAGACGACGGAGCTTGCGATAGGTCAATTCTGGGTTTAAATTAATTGGCAACTTTATGTGTTGGTTTGTTGTGATTTCGCCCAAATATTTATGGATAAACAAAATTTCGCGTTCTCTGTTCAGATATAAGGCTATGCCCAGAGTGCATGTGCAGTACACGTCAAAAGTGTTCCCCGTCATGACGGCTGGCCGGAAGCCTAATTCTTCGTCAGAATAACCTTCCCTCAAGACCAAGGACGATGGGGGAATTAACAGGGAAGTTAGTAAGGTGGCTACGTATTTCTGTTATTAGAATTTTGCTGTCATTGTGGTTACTACCAGCTATTTCTGCTGTTATCGGAATTAGCTGTGATGGCGGGAAAACGGTATTTTGTCTGGTTACTTTTGTCCTGTACTGCGTGTAGATAAGTCAAGGGGTTCGTGGAGTTAGAGTGTTATTATAGATATAATAAAAAATCCTAGTTTTGCCCTTGATACCCATTTCTTTGGTGAACCCATTTCTGTTGAATTTTAACAAATTTCTATAAGTAAGCCACTTATAAAAAGAATACGAAAATAACAAAAACGAGAACATGCTAGTTTAATGTAGCTCAGCGGCACGGTGGTCTGGAGGTAACATTACTGTCAATGCTTGCAGTTCCTCAAAACATTGTCTGATAGTAGCAATATCATACAAGTCATGACTGACAAAATCTATTTTGAGTTACTTATCATAAATGGTGTACGAACTATTTTTCCCGTGAGAGCCTTAGTGTCCGAATTAATAGAGGCAAAACTGGCCGTACGAACTATTAGAGAAGAAAGTCAACGATAACAATGAATCCAACGACGGCCTCAGAGGCGGAGGTTTGGTAATGTGAATTATATTACAAGTAACAAATTATAATCCCGTGTGATGGATTTACTTCAAAATATTTTCTTCAAACGGCTTCAGTACCTCCGCTTTCAGCGATGCCCTCTGCCGCACTTTGTTTCCTACTGCTGTGCGTTAGATAAAACATGTATTCGAAAAAACTTGACCAGAGAAATGTGGCGGTGATTTTGCCAACCCTCCCAATTCGATATAGGTGGGAATTCGTATAAAATTGCCCTCTGACTCTGAACTTGACAGCTAATACTCGCAGTTCTACTCATGTCACGTGACTGTAACCATTACTTTAATCTATGGTGTAACCTCTGCAACACCAGAAGCTTGCAGGCGCACACTTCAGCACTTGTGTTGCTTCGTGAGAATAGTTGCAATCCTTGTGGAGCGCTGCATGGTCACTGGTCGTCTGCGCACTACAGTTGCCTGAATCGGCTCTAACAAGACTGCGGGACCGCACGGTACTATTACTCCGTAATGTTGTTTAGTTATTCGTGAAGGTCTAATCTGAGGGCAACTAAACCTTTGTTTGTGAAAATCCGCTGTTGTGACATTTTTACCACCATTTGGCGACACACGGGAAAATCTTATTGTTGTTTCCACATTTGATGTCGCCAAAAATGGCGATCTGAAAAACGACTTTTCGAGCTCTATACTTGCGTAGTATAGCAAACCACGTATTCCGATTACCCCAATAGAACTGGCGCTTATTGATTTGTGTTCTTTTAGAAGAATACAAATTCCCATTTTACCTATCCAAAAAGCATGTACGAACTATTTTTCCTACGCAAATATATGTACGAACTATGTTTTCCTCGGACTCCCACTGCACGAACCATTGGAGACAAACGCAACCGTTTCAAGGGCCGTGTACGAACTAGTAGAGAAAACACCGTACATATATAGGCCTATTACGTACATTATAACGTTATACGGAAAACGAAGAATATTGTATCAAATTCGTGTGTATTTAACAGTTCGATTTTCTCCTTCCTGTCATCCATCACATCTCGACAGTTCATAAATAATGCATATCTTGTACTTTTAGTTTTGTGAAGTTACTGATGACTGGGCCCACTACACACAAAAGCGTCTAGAAAACTGGGTTGCCAACAGAGAGCACCACGTGCGCGTTCTCGGAGAAAAAGTGTACAAAAACCAGCTTCACTTCTTCACCTTCACGCACAACTGCTACAAGAATGGAAATATCGGAGGATGCAAGATGATGGCGACATTAAGCCCATGATCATGCAGAACATTATCATTAATTCACGCGTGCCTTTAGGAGTGGTTGCAATGAACTACCTGTAGCGCAGATGTGACCCGAGGATCACTCATATTGATAAAATGCCCACAGGCGTGTACTAAAAACTGCTGAAGGACCCCTATTGCGGGTGCCTGGTCTGCTAATTCTTACCCCTTTTTGCGGAGTAGATTTTTCAGCCTCACTTCAATGCAGCGGGCCTTTTGTGGTGACGAAATGGAAATTTAGGGACCTATTGGTCCCCTTGCGTGTCCTGTACCACTTGGTGAAAAAGTACCGCTTACCCGCAATTTTTGGTACACGCTTGCGAGCACCTTGTCAATATGAATGACCGCCCCCCCCACCCCGAGGATGAGACAATATTACCTCTTCCATAATAGATTCTTCATGTTATTTCAGTGTATTAGTAAGTCTTGAGCAATGGAAAATTAGAATGAGTTGGAAACTCGGCCCGTTTCACTACACTGTGTACTTCATCCATAGATCAGTACAATTCCCGCTGTTGTCCAATGAAGAGGCTTGTTCGTCAGGAAATCTGAACTAAGGTCTTCCTGTGTAGAGTAAAGGAATTACTGCATTAGCCATGACTTTACGGTCATAAAACACTGGCTAAAATAAGTTGTTATATCGTGCATTGAAACTGGTGATTTTTGGAACAGCTATAGGCCTAATACTAAGAGGTTTAAATCAAAAGCTGTTTCCGTCAAAAGGCGTAAGTTTATTGTCCCTTCAAATATATACCCCGGTATCAATCTCTTCCACTGTAAAGTATTCCCGTGCCTTTTTGTTCGGCATCCTGACAGCAGGACATTTACAAACCACGGCTCAATGGTTTACTAAAATCCTTCATCAATTGGTACGGAAGAACCAAAACTAACGCATCTATTTTGGAAAATTTGCATCGTATTTTTTCAATTAAAATGAACCTAACTTATCTTTTTAAGAGGAGTACAATTCACCCAATTGTTCTAATATTGTTCCTTGCTCAGAGTAGAAGTGATTTCTAGGGTTGAAAAAACTTATACCGGAATTTACGTAGATAAGCCCATGGGCGTGTATTCGGAAAATTGACGCTGAGTGGGCTTTTAAGAGGAAAATTGCCAAATAAACGTCCCCTGTCTGGACACTCGACACCACAAGTTGTAACACCAAATAATTTGGCATAATTTTCCGAATAAACGCCCATGGGCGTTTCAACGTTATTGCATCAGACCAGGTTACTAAGTTGTTTATCACAGCGGGTTAGTTTCAGTCGCCAACGCAGTATGGCCGTCAGGGGAATTTGTGTATGATTTATTGTAACCAACATCAGCAGGATACTTTGTACATGCAACTCTTTAGTATTCTCATCTCATAGCACAAAATTTTTATTACTGGTGTTAACAAGGATAATATCCTATATCTTTCATTACACGGACGCTTTGCTATTTCGCGAATACATATCACTGGTGAACCCGACATGCTTACTTGTTTGTTGTGTCATGTCAACAATTTCGGTCGCTAAGCATTTATAAAAATACTAGAAAATATTCCATGCAAAACTGCAGAACGTGTCCACGAATGCCCTATCACCACGTCGCTGCTATCGCCGGAAAATGAGCTGAGGATGACACGCTTCAATGCTGAATACGTCCAGCATGAGATCACGTCATTACTGTAATCCTCACTGATTTGCCAAAATGCAATAAGGTCTAGCGACATTAAAGTGCAATCGTAGAACTAAACAAAAATCGAGTAAGCATCGTGTCTTGCAGTCCACCGAGTACAGCACACATCAACAACTGGCTTTTCTCTGTTTTATGTACTTCATTCAGAAGATGTTCTCACTTTGGAGTACTCATAAAAGTAAACAATAATTTTCACTTTGTCCAAAGCGCTTCTGATTTCCTGTATCAGCTGTGAACAGGCTATCACTATATTTAGGTAATGCCAGCAATAATGTGTGCATAGGGCAAAAATAGAGCGTTCGCTTATTGGATTGCCTGGACGCCAACGAACCTATCAAAGGTACCCATAATGCATCCTGCTACACGGTGTTTGCCCGTCATCCGCGCAACACCGCAAAAACAGATTTCTAGCAACTCCTTTTCAATGTTATGGGCATGAACAAGGGCATGAATTCTTCATTGTTGGACGTAACCTCGTCAGCCATAGCATAATAGAATCACTTAGCATCTTTCACTCCCTTTACAA
This sequence comes from Phoronis australis, assembly GCA_002633005.1. Lineage (NCBI taxonomy): Eukaryota > Metazoa > Phoronida > Phoronidae > Phoronis > Phoronis australis. The sequence goes on from NMRA01000789.1 coordinate 6,327, forward strand.
TATCGGCCTCGTGTAATTCTCCCGGGAAATTGTGAAAAACGAGGTTGTAGCATGTTCAATCATCGAGGAAAGAATAGAGACGCATACTAGTCCGGTCCCTTAGCAGCCAAAAACCCCAAAACATTTACACCCCGGATTAAAGCACCAAATTTGGTACACAGATACTTTGGGACACGCTGAATCTCATGGGGGTCGGTTGCCCGAAATTTGAGGTCAAGGTCAAGGTCAAATCAAGGTCAAAGGTCATGTGGGTAATTTTTTTGAAATGGCTTCAGACGAAATATCTGTTTCATTACTGTTTCAGGTGATAAGCAGGAGGCTTTATTTTTGGTTAAAATTATTGTTAATAACTTGTACAAATAAGTTAAAAGTAAAAAAGTAATTTTCCAGACACTTAAGATGGTAATTATCCTAATTAATAGAGCATATATATTTTCAATGAAAAATAAGTCTATTTGTTTTCTCTGGCTGAGAAAAACTGTCAAACTAGTATGAATATGCATTAAATCAACTCTAAAATGTTTTACCTTTAACAGAAATTCATTTTTAAATGTTTTTGTTACAATATTTATGGTTAATTATGTAACAAATCGTCTCCGTAATTAAAGGAAATCGGACATCTTGCTAAATTTTCAAATAACAATTGCTGAAACTTTTATTATCATTTTTAATTTGATCATAGCTGAAGGTAACTTTGTTAATTAATGTGTTTACATTTTAGTTTGAACTTGATTGTCATATAAACTAAACCAATTAAAGTAATTTAGGTCATTTATGGTTTCCAGTAGAATGAAATAAAAAAGTCAGGTTTTACTTGGTGTATCACAATAAGGTGAAGCCCTTGTTGCACTATACTTTAAAACAGGTCCAGGCATAATGATTGTCTTGAGGAACATGTCCTATAAACCAATGTCTGTTTTTAAGGTTTGTGTCCATCCAGTTAGTTGTGTTGACAAATTATGTAACAAGTGAAGCTGACCCTTGCTCATCCAGACAACAGTACCCAAACAGGTGACCTCATGTCTGAGACTCGCATGATGTTGACCTCCAGTTCATTGCTCTTGTACTATTATATTTTGATTGAGGTTTACTAATTTAGGTATGTACTTTTTTGAGTAACTATGTATATAAAAATATCCTAAATTGATTTAACTTATTGGAGATAATCATATCGCGTTTGGTGGTGATAGACCGACCCAAAAAACCTCGCCTCATTTTCGAATAGGTGGAAATTCCTGAGAAAACCACAAACCTTTGAGTAAAATGCGATTTCACGCCTATACACATTTTCTGATGGCGTTAAGTTCCATTGCCAGACGTAATTTTCATGTTTATTGCCCCTACAGCCCTAATGGGTAATAGACTATTGAAATCGCTGATAAAAGCGTGTCAAGTTTATAGTCCCTGTAACCCCTGAGATTCTATCACGAATATTTCGCATTATGACTTTTGGTGGACTTAGCACATCTGAAGACAAGAGCAGGGATTTCCTGTTTAAATCAGTACAGTAGCTATTCTCATAAATACAATGGAAGTTGTTTAATAAGGCATAATTTTTCCAACAGCCCTATTCCGATAAATAATATCTACAAAAATTACGCTTTAATTTCGCAGTAGATTCTTCACAAGGCCAAGTTGTTTGAGCAATGCCCTACTCCAGAGTCACCACTAGTAATTGCCCGACAACCGATTGTTCTAAAACTTTATTGAAAGCAGTTGAGATAATGTACATTTTCTGAATAACAAGCCATAGGCACAATTAATAGAAATGTTTCGAAGACGGCTGGTTACCTGAGCTGAAACGATACATCAGCTCTCGTTAAATTACTATGACGTATTCATACTGCCTGCTTCAGGCCACATGCCTCAGTGGCTACAGTTGGTAGAGCTGATTCCTTTCTTCAAGCTTCGCACTTGACTCGAAAATGACATGCACATCTCTGGCAAAGTTTCAGGAAGAACCCTTTCTTATTTTGGGAAATGAAGGTGCAGTTTTCGACCAACATCTTTCTCCGGCTGGAAAAGTGATAACCAAACAAGAAGTCCAAAATTTGATTTCTGAAATGTGATTTTACTGATCTTGATGTTCGTCCTTGCTCATAGTGAAGGCAACTTGCCACTGGGCATTGATGTCCTTGAATTTCTTGTGCTCTATTTCCTTGCTCTTGACCTTCAAAATTATGCAAGATGGATCCCTTTCCACATCCAAGACATGACAGCTCTATCAGCTAACGTATGACAACATCTGAAGAAACACTGGGTGTTTTCAAAGACACAGTAAAGATTCTGTGCTATTGCAATTGACCAAACAGATCAACAAAATAATGCCTTAGTTAAAGACAGTGATGGGGCTAGTGGATTAACTGAAAATCCAAACGCTTTGACAGGGTAGTGTTTGGGAGCGAGCTAGCCTAGTTGGTGACTGAGTTTGATTGTCAATACCGTTTTGAAGACAATAGTGAGGAGACACGCCACCACAAAGACAAGACATCCTTCCAGAACAGCTTTAAAAGACATGTGAACAGTTTGTGTGGTGTAATTTCAGCCAAGAGAAACCCTTTCTTTGTCCATGGTGATAAACTTATGACGATAGATACGCTACAAGTCTTCAGATTATCGAAGTGACTGGAAAACAGCAATATGACAACTATAAGCAAACAGTCCTAATCGTAAAGTCACAACCAAAAAGACTCCTATAAAGAAAAAACACGTTTGCTGTTTTCAAAAAAGCTAGCGGGAAGGTAAAAAGAGCAACTCAGTAACGCATGGATGACATCAAGAAAGACTGCAGCTTAATCAGCTTTTCGTAGCTTGTCAATTTCTAGAAGCTAACCTGGATGATTTTCTTATGCATGAGAATCATTCTTGGCCACCATCCCTGAACCAAAACGGTAGTCTCTGTTTACCTTCACAGAAGTCACAATTACTTAACATGTTGGAATTTCCCCATCCAGACGTTCCTGAATCCGTCGATGTCAAAGTTTTTGATCGACCAACTATTGCGCACAGCTTTTCTACAAACGAATCAGTGACATTCGGACAGTTCGGTGGGCACATTCTAAACTTCACAACTGTAGTAGAGTTGACATTGTGTTTGCAGATGCTTACACCGAAGGCTGCTTGAAGGCCACCGCAAAAACTGATAGAGGTTCGGGTGACCTTGCCAAAGTTTCACCCCAAATGCGACTGTCTGAACTTCCAGATTTTCTTGCAAATTTCGAAGAATAGAGACGGAGGAATTGTTTGACAATCGCCTGTTCTACAGAACAAGATATATATGTTACCTACGGCCAGTCTGTTCTTTCTTCTGGTTTTGACATACCGCCGTGCGATCATGAGGAGTCGGACACCCCTATGGGCTTGTACATTGCAGACGTTTCATCACAGGTAATCAGAGAATACTGGTTACTACAGTGGATACTGATGTTGTGGTCGTTCTTATTGGTGTTTTGATCACTTTATGGCTTTGCAGCCAGCAATTCTAGTACGGGTAGTGGTTAAAGCTGGAAAGAACGCGCGGGAGCTCGTTGCCAGTAGCGTGTTTGACCAGCTTGGGTACGATTTGTGTGTAGCTCTACCAGTTTCATGCCTTAACAGGGTCGGACACAACATCCCAGTTCTATGGAGAAGGAAAGAAAACAGCATGGAAGACATGGAAAGCTAACCCTGATGCTACTCAGGCATTCTCATGCCGGCAATTTTAATTCCTTTCAGCAACTCACCATCGACAGTCAGGAGTTCAAAACAAATGACATTTACATGTCTCGTTTATCATCGAAAAGCCAAAATTAGCCAAGTCAATACTTTACAAAAGGAGCTTTCCCCCAAAAGTTCAGATCATGCCAAATTTATCGCTTACCCAATCTCCACTCGGATAAAGAATGTTAACAAATGCTTGTATCAAGCTGGCAGAGGGTCCAGAGGGGTTTGGATGGCAGAGAGACACAGACCAACAATGGACAATGAGGCTGGACAGACATGCCTGAAGTCTCCAAAGCTGGTCAGCAGCTCATTAACTGTGGTTGCAAGAGCTTGCAACTACGCGGCAAGTGATGTGGATGTAATTTCTTAGCATGCACAACGCTTAGCAAATGCCAGGGAACATGTCAGTGACATAGTTTGTTTTGGCGCAAAGGAAGAGATGATAGTGTTAATTAAATTATGTGAGCTACAGTGACAATTTGACATTAATCCGTTTTATTGTGTTGATATTAAAAGTAGTTGACAATCGTTTTATATTATGTAAACAGGAGCTAGAACAAGCATATCAACGTCATTTATCGAAGCTGGCCTCCGAGTTTTTGGTAGTCTGTTAAGTGCTATGCATACATTGGTCTCTTTATCATAACATCAACCAAATTTTCATAATAATTGTACAAATTAATGATAAATCTAGTTCATTTTTGGTAAGAGAACCTATTTGTTTTTGTATTATTAGTCTTGCACCAGATCAAAATACTGATGCTTTTGTAAAAATTGTAGTTGGTTAGTTAACTTTTGGCCGCCATATTGGATTTATGCAAATGAGGGGTTTTCATATTATAAGGAAAATATATTGCAATGCCATTTTGATAGAATTCTAGTTAAGAAAGTACCATTACATAGCCTTAAAATGTGTGATCACCTCTTTAAGCAACCAAAGAAGTGTTACTTGGCGGCCATTTTGTTTTTTCAAGATTTGACCTTGACCTTGACCTCAAAATTTGGGCAACCGACCCCCATGAGATTCAGCATGTCAAAAAGTACCAGTGTGCCAAATTTGGTGCTTTAATCCGAGGTGTAAACGTTTTCGGGTTAAGGGCCTGGACTATACTTGCTGATAATAGTAACCACGTCTGCACGCCGCCTCGTTTGCGGTATCACCGGTAGCGTTGATTTTACAATATTAATATTTGGGATAGGGGCCTCTAAATAAAACGAGCTTTATTCTTGTCATCTTTTGGTATCCTTTTCGATTTGCCCATTCACATTTTCACTGGCCTAGGTCTACACGTACAAGAGCCATGCAATTTCACTTGAGAAAGACTCTTTTAGAAGGCGACAATATGCATGGGCGGCGTCACAATAGGGGGCTGGGGGGGGGGGCTATAGACCCTCACTTATTTCAGTGATGCGCTGCCCATGATATGTACCATCACAATGTGACAGCATTTTCTGTCATACTCTACAAATACAGTCATCTCTGGGCTACAATATGGGCCGCGTTCGACAATGTATGATGTGAACATATTGTTGCCCAGGCGACAATGTGCGTCGATACGACACATACTGAAGTACTCGGTACATATTGTCACTCACAATAGTGTCGAGTGCAACAACCCTGCCAACGCACTTCCACAACGCCTATGCTGGTCGCCAACAAGGTTGCACTTTCACTCCCTCGCCTGTGAATTATTGGTGGGCGGGGGACAAGCCCCTTTCATATCCTATGTCCCTGCTTAGTGGGGGAGGTGTGGCACTACCACCAACTGCCTCTGTGGGACTGTTCCCTCGCATACTACGCCCATGGTTATATTTCGATGTTTTGACATAAAATGTTGGCTCAGCCCTTGTTAAGGAGAGACGGACAGCTCAGCTGGTAGCTCTCATCTTCCGTGGCTATTAGGCCGATGTGCCTATGTGCCAAACACTTGAAAAAAATCTTAAAACGAAAGCATTATCGAAAATACTTGCCCAGAGCCCAGTTATGGTGATGTCTGACACACAACTTTAAACATGTACAAATCTATGTAGCCAATGAAGACTTTGAATGGAACGTTTTATCAACTTAATAATGACTTTAATTCTAATACAGATATTAATGACCATTCAACAAAACAAAGAATAACATTTATCTCAAACAAAACAATTTTATATTTTTTGACACACAGTACGTTAATTCTATACTTATTTCAGGCAAAATAAGTGAAAATTTTCTACTTTTCAAAGTCTGATTACGACAAATAATGAACAATTTACCAAACGTTTATGACATTTACACAGTACAAATCATGCTAACAATAAATTAATCATAAAAACATTTCTTAATCTTCATTTTTGTGGAGAACTTTGACAAAATACATTTTCACATGTCAACCATATTGTGGTAAATAAGTGAAGATTTGTCGTACTCTGTACAAAGGTGATAAATTCAACATAAATAAACAACCAAGGGAAAAACAGTTTCAATTCACCAAACAAAACACAGCATGTCTTAAAGTCCCAAGTGTTAGTTACGTGGACTTTCATTGGTGAGTTGGTGTCAAACCGAAATTAGTTTTACACCAGCAGGTCAACCTCTTTTTAGGCTACTATTTCTTGGTTGTTAAAGCAAAGACGTGAACACTTTACTGTTACAGGTGAAATGATCATAACCTCATTTTCATCTTAAAGTTGGCATGAACCCGCCTTCACCGTTACTCACTCTTGATTACAGCTGGGAGTAATATATTGGTCCCAGCTTACAGTCACAAAACCAGACAACATGTGTTGCCAAGTTTAGAGTACGAGCAGACACACGTGAGAACAGGTTTCTTAACAGTCTGATTGGTCCATGTGAATCTGTTGTATGTGTTCAATCTTTAATGGTCACTAGAGGCTTGCTTTCTCTCATAGACGTATAGACAGATTCCATTACGGAAATTGCCGAATGCCTGGGGAGCGCCATATTGAGGTCACGCCATTAATGCCATGTCAGATAAACACTGGAGTGAGTAGTCTGTCTGTAAAGCAAACCATCCCAGCTGCTGTGTCTGCTTGTGTTGTTTATTTGGAAGCAGATCAGCAGATTTGAAATCATTGATATTCCTGGTAAATGTTGATTTTTTTCATGCAATACATTTGACAGAAGAAATATTTGTAAATTACTAGATGTATACAATTACATAAATGTCAATAATAAAGTTAAAATTGTTGGACTGATATATA